>JAKSZP010008187.1:0-109292 GCA_022478985.1 Massospora cicadina | reverse complement strand
CTTCTGATAACCCAGATAAACTTTCCCGCGGTACAACCACCATTGCGCCGAGAGGTGATTTGATGGGCAGACCAAATTCATCCTGAGAACCAAACTCATGAACCTGGTTGATCTCTTTAACAGGGTTCAGATGTAAATATTCTATAATCTGATGCCAGCAGATTTGAATGGGGCTGTTCTGAAGATTTGCTATTGGTACCTTAATTTATCCATGGTCTGGTAGTATGATGCAAGGAGCACATGAGGCTCAAGCCATGATTGCTGATAAGGCCCAATGATCTCCCCATAGAGCCCAGCTGGCACTTCCACCTCTAACTCAGTGTCAGTTATTACTTGATGTCCAGAGGGAATGGATATAGATCCAGCTGCTCTAAGAGGTAACCCTTGGTATTCATATATCTGATGAGGAAGGGCCCGCGTTTTCTTTTTTAAGCGATGATAGCGCACTGGAATCACCCCATCGCTTTAGGCAAGGTTGATCTGTCCCATATGCGCTGAACACTTCGGCGCTTCACTAGAGGAGAAATATATAGGGGCTCACTGTCCCACAATGGCTAGAGTCTCTTCCATCATGTCAATTATAGCCCCATAGTGTCGCATAAATGCAGTTTTAATCAATAAATTGTAATTTACTGTTTGGTAACACAACCGCTGGAGCCACCACAACAATAGATCTGAATTTCAAGAGAAAAGCGCTATATGCTCCCACAGAAGTGATGGTTTCAGCTCCAGCGGTCTCATACACCACCCGGTGGTCTATGTCAGGTTTTAATGACAACTTCGCCACCAATTTAGTGGAGACATTATTAGCAGGTGCGCCCGTATAAAATGATAGCCCTTACCTGAGTTTTAGCTACCACAATGTCACAGTAAGTGCATTCTGAGTAAGATGCTTCACGACTATTTACTATGTGTACACTTAAGGATTCATGGTTTCCCAGGAAACTCATAATACATGCACCGATTTTAGGGTATTTGGGCACGATAGTGTCCACTGGGAGGCAACGTTTATTCTCCTCAGGGACAGCGCATCTGTGACCAGTTCTAGCTGATCTAACAGTGTTGGGATTTGAGATAGAAATTGTATTAAATTCCCATCTTCCAAATCAGGCTGTGCCAAAATGGTTGTCAAACCTACTCAAGCTTAAACTATTCCAGGATCATCCACAGCTATTCCTGAGTCATGTAATGCGGCTTTTCCACCCATTCAGTCAAGTGAGAGATGCTGGCCATTAAGGACGCCCTTGAGGAGGCCATTCTGGAAGATCAATAAAGATCCTGATTGGATGAGGCCCTGACAATCCCGAAGGCACTGAGTCCCAACACACCCTATAAATTTTAAAGCCTTTTTAATAAAATAATCGGTATTCTAACCCATTTCCCCGTTTCCTCCTCAGTGCACTTTCCAATTTTTCCAGCTTCAAGCCACTGTGAACCCCGGCTCCAGTCCAAAGAACTGTAGCACCAACATAAGTGGTACTCACTACAGGGGGCTCCGAGCTGACCTAAGTGAAAACGTTTATCACAAAAAAATGGAAACCAATATCAGCCCTGATGACCAAACAACTGGTCAAACAAGGAGCGTTACACAATGGGTTAGTACCTCGCAGTACGCAATGCCGCCCTTGCAGCCGGAAAGGCTAGAATTTCTCACCACCTTTCAACTCTCGCTGCCCTCCCTAGATGGGATCCAATACCAACTCCAGTATGAGCATATAATTGATGTCGTTTAATAATTAATAAATGGCATCTACTCTGAGGGCGCCCACTCTAGCTGCTCCTGCGCCTCCTCTGTACCTTCCATAATGTGGGACCTCTACGCCTCAGCCATATTGTCAGCTGGGGAGCCTACCCTGGGGCCTTAATGATACCTCCATAACTTTGTCCACCCCGCTATCCATCACCTCCTCCATTTAGTCAGATTACACCATCAGGAGGTCTCCCAGCAACTAGGGCTCACCCAGAATTTACATTCCTACATTTTATTGACTTCTATGACGCCTCCTCCTCCTTCGTGCACAACAATTGTAAAGCTATTTTTGATAACCAGCAATTAATCAATGAGATCCGCGATCAGATTGTAGTACTGGATAGTGGAATCTCCGGCTACCTTGAGGAGTAATTTCGCCAAAATGCCCAGCTATTCACAGCTACATGGACCCAGCATCTACAACAAGTCAAAGAACTGGTACAATCCCTACAGCAGCACTACTGAGAGCTGGCCTCTCATGACTACCCCCCATTGGTGCTGGGCCAGAAGGTCCTGAGGGGCGTCAAGGACCAGCTGGACCCGAGGGACCATGAGGGCCTCAAGGGCCCCCAGGCCCTCCAACCTTGGGCGAACCTGAAGACCCCTGGTGAAGTGATATAATGACCGCCCTGGATGACTTACAGGATCAAATCCAAAGGGTGGCATTGGGGTGCAAGCTCTGATCAGACGGTGTCCCCCTTGACCCCAGGGTCTCCATCGAAGCATTGTCAGATGAGATGGATAATCTCAGCGCCATCACAAAGCTTACCAATGCTCATATCTCCCAGCTTGAAGTAACTTGTCATGGGTTCAAAACCCGGTTGACCACCATCAAAAACCAGCTCCATCAACAGAACGCCGAGAATTAATCCTTAAAGGAGCAGGTTGCCAATAAGGCTTCTGCTTCCACCCTCAGCCAGAATTGGGAATACATCCAAGAGGACTTAGAGGGCTTGCGGAGGTGGTTAGATCAGCGGGTTCCTCAAGATTATGCGAAAATGAAGATCTCAGAGCTGACCCCTATTTCAGGAGTTAACACCCTTTCCACTCTATTGTAGCTAACTTTAAATTTAATTTTAAGGAAAGGTTCACCCCCAGAGGGAAAGTATCGCCTCCTTTTTGTCTGCCTACGAGAGTTCCATGGAGGAGGCCACTGATTGACATAAGGTGAAGCATATCCACTTCTGTCTATACAGCACCGCCTGGGAAATCATGACTCCCCATTTGAAGAAGTGTAATACCTGGGAACAGGTCCGCACCGCCTTGATCCAAGAGTTTGGCAACAACCAAACCCTGGCCAATCAGAAGCAAGCATTCATGGGCATTTGACTGAACAAAGGAGAAAACCCTATGGAGTTTGACAACTGGTTCTATGCCCAGGCACAACCTTTGGTTACAACAAACTGTATCACTCTGGACGACGCCATCACCACTGTCATCTCTACCTTGGGGTCCTATACTGAGGTCCAAATGCACATGATCGGGCAGAAGAACAGGCTCACCTGTATCAGGGAGATTAAGGAGGCCCTCAATGAGATCCCTGCCTCGATCCTACACTTTAAGGCCACGTCTGCTGGCCCCTTTAACCGCCCTAGGGTCCATGTAGTTAAGAACCAGAAGAACCCCCATCCTCGATGCACCTAGTGCAATGGCTTTAGACAAAGCACTAAGACCTGTTGGAAACGTCTTGCTGAGGAGGCGGGAAAAGGGCTGTCAGCATGAAGAACGAGGCGCTCCATGCTGACATCCCTGCCCAGCCTCAAGTATTCCCACGCATAAACCAGAAGCCCTTGTTTCCAAGGAAGTATTTGCGGTATCTGATGACAATAAAGACATAGATACTGCTTACTCTTCTTCTGATGATTCTCCAATGTTCCTTAAGCTACCGCCACAGCTTGGAAGTTTGGTCACCTGAGTCGCCATCCAGGTCCACAAGATTCCAGTTTACGCCATAGTCGACAGTGGCTCCCCTGTGAACATCATCTCTTCCAAGCTGATGAAACTCATCAAGGTCACTCCCAATATGCCACACTACATGGAGTATGGCATGGCTGGCCCATAGTGCACCCGATCCATAGGGGCCTATTACTCTCTACCAATTCAGTTTGGAAAGCTCACTTTAGATACACCCGCCATTGCTCTGGACAACCCTAGCTATGATCTGCTCCTCAGAACACAGTTCCTTCAAGACTATTCAGTGGTTCTCCACTACAATGGTGGTTTCCTCTCCCTTCTAGGACATTGAGTCCCTCTGGTTTTTGAGACTGCTCATGACTCTAGGGATGAGGTCAAGGCCTTAGACTACCTACTGGAGACCAAAGGATAAATTGATCAGCTCGAGTATCACATCCGTGACTCTCTAGTCCAACTACCCCTCCTGCTGTTGACAGATTAGAGGGGATGCTGATCTACTTGCCCCAGGTGACTACTGTACCCCCAAAATCCCAAGTCATCATTGACACCTGGGTCCATGTCAATATTCCCTTGGGGTATTTAATGGAAGTCTGAGGCCTAGATAACCCATCTCCCAAGGAAGTGCTGACCTGCCCCGGGATCCTTGATCTAGAGTATGCCGGATCTATATCAGTGTTGCTAGCCAACCTGACTGACAAACCAAAAGTTGTAGGTCCAAACCAGCCCACCGCTTATGGTTGCCTGTTACCAATAGGGGCTGTTGCTGACGTTTGAAGCTTTGGTGACTTAAGGGACTTTGGCTTGGAGTCACAACCCTCAGTTAATTTGGTCGACGTTAATATGGGAAAGGACCTCTCTGATGAACAGAGACTTAAGGTTCAGGAGCTCTTGGAGAACACTCGGACCTATTCTCAACTTTGACCTATGATTTTGGAAGGATGAATGGAGTTCTCCACCACATAGAAACCGGGGACGCCCCCTAATTGGTCCCAGCCTTACCAAAAGAGCAAGGTTGAAGAGGCCCAGGTTATGATAGAACTCAAGCAGCTGCTCAATGCTGGACTCTTGGTCCCTTCCCATAGTCCTTGGGCCTCCCCTCTTCTGCTGGTCTGAAAGAAGGATGGAAAGCACCGGGTGGTGATGGATTATCAACAACTCAACTCCATTACCAAGAAGGACAGTTATCCTCTGCCCTGGATTGACAATTCTCTCCGCCTGCTTGCTAGTTCTCAGTACTTCTTGGCCATGGACCTCGCCAGCGGGTATTGGCAGGTCGAGCTCGCCCCCAAAGACCAAACCAAGTGTGCTCTAATCGCCCATGAGGGGCTGTTTGAGCCTACCAGGATTCCCCAAGGCCTCTGCAACGCCCTGGCCACGTTCCAGCGTGCCGTGGATGGGATCCTTGGGGACTTGAAGCTCTCTTGTATCCTCATCTACCTGGATGACATTACCATTTTTTTGCGAACCTTTAACGGACATGCAGAGCATCTCAAGGAAGTCCTTGAGCGTCTCAGGAAGGCCTCCATCAAGCTCAAACTCTCATAGTGCTCCTTTTTCCAGACTGAGCTAGAGTTTCTAGGGCACAAGGTCTCCAGGCGTGGCATCCAACCTTTACCCAACAAAGTCGATGTCATAGAAAAGATGTTGCACCCCCAAAGTCTACAAGATATTCAAGTCTTTCTAGGCATTGTGGGCTATTACCGTCAATTCATCCCACAGTTTGCTGACCTAGCCAAACCGCTGTTCTACCTCCTACAAAAGAATGTACCATTCAAGTGGCAACCTGAGCAGGAACAGGCCTTCAACGCTTTACGTATGGCCTTATGTACTAAACCTGTTCTAGTTCATCCTCACTTCGACCAAACTTTCTTGCTTTTCATGGACATGAGCGACGTCACCGTAGGAGCCATCCTGGCTCAGCATGATGAGGACCATGTTGATCATTTCATGGCTTATTTTAATAAGACGCTAAGCAAGGCTGAGCAGAACTACAGTGTCACTGAGAGGGAATGTCTAGCCATTCTCTTAGCCATCGAATATTTCTGGCCCTACCTCTACGGTACTTATTATACTATTATTACAGATCACTATTCACTCCGGTGGCTTCAACAAATGAAAGACCCTGGTGGTTGGTTGGCCAGGTGGGCCCTACAACTGCAAAGCTACGATTTCACCATCATCCACCGCGCGGTGCTATATACCAGAATTCTGATGGCCTCTCCCAGATGCCGGTATTAGCAGTCCTGACTCCAGAGGAAGATCGGCTCTATGACCTGATAGGACAGCCCAAACAATGGGAACTTGAAACCCCTGAGGTTCAGGCCGATCTCCACCAAATGACTCAAGACACTCAAGTCTAGGATTGGCTACTCTACAAGAGAGTCAACAAGAAGTGGCTTCCTACATCTGACCTTCCTCTTGAACTGACGTCATCCTGGAAGGCCATTCTACTGTTGGACATGGTGCGGTCAAGAGACCCATGAGTGACTGAAGTCACGCTGCTACTGGGGCCAAATGGTAGAAACCATCCAAGAGGTTCTGGAAGCTTGTATAACCTGCCAATACCAAGATTGGGCCAACCCTCAATATTAGCACTCAGTTGTTTCCCCAACCAAACCTTTCAATGTCATTAGTATCGATGTGGTGGGTCCCCTTCCCACTGGGCTGCATGGTCACAAGTATATTATTCTAGCCATAGACCACTTAACTAAGTGGGTCGAGGCGATCTCAGTCCCTGCTGCCACCGCTAAGGCAACCACCCTATTTCTTGTTCACTCCATTTTCACCCAGCATGGGTGCCCCTCAGACCTTGCTTTCAGCCAATGGGTTGAACTTCACCTCCCAGGTAGTACAGGAACTAACTTTGTTATTTGGCACCACCCAGAGTTTCGCTGACCCCTACCACCCTTCTACTAATGGGGCAGTAGAACGCGCTAATGGAACTCTTGTTTCCATTCTACAGAAGTTGGCCGCCTCAGAACCTGCCCGTTGGTACCATTATCTGGCCAGCGCCTTGCTTGCCTACTGGGTAAGCTATCACCGTGTCATCAAGATGTCCCCGTTTGAAGCCCTGTATGGGCGGGCACCTCAGCTACCCAGTAGCATCCAGCCCCTGCTTGAAACCTCCACCGACAAGAACTCCAATTTAACTATGAGGGCTCTAGCCAATGAAATTGTCTGGCTCCAAGCCCATGCTACTCAAGGCATTATCACCAACACTGGAAGAGAGACATCCCAATCAAATATTGGTTTACCCTCCTTACCAGATTTTCAACTAGGTGACCTCATTCTCTTTTATCATCATTGCCTGGAGGCTGACAGAATAAGCTTGACGTATTGTTGTATGGACCCTACAAAGTCATACACAAGGTGAAGTCTGATTACTCCATTGCCAACATCAATTAAGGGACTGTTGTAAATCGGGTGCATGGTCAGTTCCTCCAGTTGTATACCCCCCTCCGACAGGATCTTGAGGGGGGGCTTATCAGGATTTGAGATAGAAATTATATCAAATTCCTGTCTTCCGAATCAGGCCGTGCCAAATTGGCTGTCAAACCTACCCAATCTAAAGCTATTCCAGGATCATTCTCACCTATTCCTGAGTCACGTTGGGCGGCATTTCCACCCATTCAGTCAGGTGAGCAATGCTATCCATTAAGGACGCCCTTAAGGAGGCCATTCCAGAAGATCAGTAAAGATATTGATCAGATGAGGCCCTGATAATCCCAAAGGCACCAAGTCCCAACACACCCTATAAATATTGAAGCCTTTTAGATTTTAAGTTATTTGGTATTCTAACTCATTTTCCCATTTCCTCCTCGGCGCACTTTCAATTTTTTAGCTTTGAGCCACCGCGAACCCTGGCGCCAGTCCAAAGAACTGTTGCACCAACAAACAGATTTTGATCAAACATTTGACAGGCATAAAGCTTCAGTTGATCTGGAGAGTTTTTGTCCGCCATTTCTTCAACGTGTGCTTGGGTTATCATATTTACTCCCCCAACTGGCGGGTGGTAGAGAAACATATCATCATACTGAGAAGCTTCAGCTTTATCTAACACAGTAGACTCAGGTAGGACATGTAAGTTTAAGGTAGCAGAAATAAAGAGTCCCTTCTTAACTCCACTCAGGCTTTTCCCTGAAAGCCCTGCTCTTGTTGCAAGTGAGGGACCCATCAGTTGGGGCACCATCTTCCCATAAGCCTAGTATGACCACAATTAAAACAACTTACTCCATAAGACCTACGGCCATGTTTAGGATAAGTTGGTTCATTTGGTAGATGATTTTGAAGAGGATCGATGTAACCAGACCTCCAAAAGTATAATGACCACCCCCTGTCAGGTTAGTTAGGCCCAGATTAGTAGTTGGTTTGATGTTGATCAGAAACCAAGGAATGCCCATTGGACGGAGGAGAGTATCCTTATGGGATTCTCTCAGACCTGTTATCTCTTCCCACATGATTAGGGCGAACAACTGCGATAGTGTGGATTTGCTCAGTATTGGGTGGAGTAAAAGTTACAGATAAGTAACATACAAACTGAACAAATTTTGAAGAGGAACATTGGGCTCTAACAATGGAGCTATAACATTGTAAAGCTCAGGGTATGGCTTCACTGCTGAGGCCATCGTTTATACACACATCAACTTTGGATAGAATTCCTGGTCCAATACAAACATGTGCTACCATAGTAAATTGGTCAATGAATGCGGTGAGAGTCTTGTTTCCCTGAAACCCAATAGTCAAGAAATCAGTTTTCTGCTGTGACATTTTTGCAGTTTCACTGAACAATCACAGCACCATCTTCTTAACTTTATGGTACAAAACAGAACTAGCTGAGAGGTAGCAAACATCTTGATCAGCACTTCTGATGTCCAAAGATGAGAATAACATTTTTGCCCTCCATCAATCAAAAGCACCTTCAGTTGCAAACTTAAATCAGCAAAAGAACCCATGAATATTCCCTCTGCAATCAAATGGCGTCAGCTTATCACTGTAAACCTTCTGAAGCAACTCATCCTGCTTTTTGAGCACAGTATCTAAAATGAGTCTCAACTCCTCATAGGCCCCAGGGCCATTGTTTTATGCAGATTTCATTTTGAAACCACCTGGATACAACATAGCCAGAGGCTGAATTTTCATAATTTTGTTATTGGTCAATGGGCCCACTGTAGTGAGCACCACTGTTGAATCTTGGCGATTTGGTATGTACCCACTAAAGGGTTTTTCGCACAGGGTTTCCCCCATTGAACAATTAGAATGGTCAATATGATGATTGCTGGTTCCTTGATACACTTGAAACCACTTAATTTATAATAGACATGGGAGCGATTTTCCCAACCACTTATTTATTAAATATAATTTTCAGAAGATTCTCTTCTGGTCCACTCATTTCTTCCGTTTTTCTTCTTCTAAAAACCTTCCAAGGCTACTCTTTAGTCCCCTCATTTCACTGATATCCCAGCGGCGTCTGTCAGTACTGACCCTTCCACTTAGTTTTTTCATGTCGCTGTCTTTTCATTTTTTCAGCTTATTATTCTTAAATTATTTATCGCCTTAATTTGAGGTGATCCAATATCCGTTTGTCAAATGTCAACATTGCCTTATTGCCCTATTTTGAAGGCAATGTGATAAGACTCAAAATGACCCATTATCGCCTTATCCTAAAGCGACAAATCACTTATAGCTCTGAATCGTCCTCAGCAGATTTCTATCTATTGATCCTTCAGTGAATTCCTCCAATGATCCCCGCGGTCATAATAGTGGCTTGTCATCTAGTCATATAGATTCTCAACATAGTACCTTAAAGGAAGGGAGTTGATGAAGCCATTTGAGTAAAGTGGCAGTGACAAATTCACTTTTTGCTTTGTTGAAATTGAGAATAATCTCCTATAGTTAGCTATGAGGAAAAATTGAATGTTGTATCAAAGAGGGCGAGAGGGTAGGGAAAATTTGGTTAAATACACACTAGGTTGAGAGCTAAATCCTTTAGAGGGACTTAGTGACAGATTAGACTTTTGACTAGTTAAACTGAACCAAACGCGTTTTCTCATAGGATTGGAAACACTATGGGTTGTTGCATTGCTGCCCATACTAAAGAAGCAGAAGATAAAGTTGATAAAATTGGCAGCGGGTAAGGTTAGAGTGGTTTGACTTGTAAGATAGTAACGTTTCATATAAAGTCTCTAAAAATGCATTTAAGTGGAAAAGGTTTTTGCTAAATATTCTTTAAAATTTGGCTTAAAAGAATTATTAAATCATCTATAAATAATTTTAAGAAGTCAATTGAGATATACATGGAGTTCAAAGTCTCAAGTAGGAGTATATAGTGATTGCAATGTGACATGGCGTATAAGAGTACAATTGTTGATTTGTAATTTATCAAAGTGTATTGTTACTACATTCACAGAATAATTATACTCCATAATTTTCTATTAGATGAAGAATTTAATTTGATGACCTTATAATAGTTAATATAACTTCTAATTTATTTCAGAAATGGTGAAGCGTTGATCTAATCCTTGGACTTCAGATAATATGATTTTAAGCTTATCAAGTTGAGGAAGTATGCAGTATGACGAAATTACAACTGGGAGAGGATTAATTTTTGGTAAAAAATAAAGCTAGAATTTTTCTCTTCATATTGCATCTTTTTTAATGTAAACTGCTTTAATACTATGAGCTGATTACCTAAAAGATTAAGTTGTGCTTAAGGTTCAGAGGTCCATAAGGGTAAGATGACATGGAGAACAATTACAGTATGAAGGGCTCATAGGACCTAGGGGCCCACCTGGGCTTTTAAAGTCCATAGGCTGAGTCACTATGTGATATGAAACCCTCATCAATATAGACAGAACTTTATAATTCAGGAGGCCCTTAGGACCTGAGTACTTCTACAAAAATTTGTTTTAATACTTCAACTTATCTTAAAACTAAAAATATAAGTTAAGATATTATTCTGTATTAAGTTTATAGTACTAGGTAGTCCCAACCCATGAAAACTCACCAATTTCTATAATTACACCTGAGCTCCAATGAGCTTATGGTGATAACAAGTGTGGGAATTTTATATTACCACATTATCCATTTTGGATTATTTAAGCTTTAATTTATTTAATTATTAGTTCATATAGATTAACTTTTCTCTCTCGTTGCAATCACTTTTGTAACCTATTTAATTCAAGTCTGAATATAGTTTGATAATCTCTCAGAGGAGATTAGTCTGCGCCCATGTCAGGGAGCAGTTGGCAAGTAAGGTAAGAGGAGCAGGTGGTAGGCCCGCGGCCTCAAATGTTCAAAGACGCCTTGGAGAAACTGGTGGAATAGAATTTTTTTTAAAAACTGGCGGTCACTATTTCCCCAGAAATCCTCACTTGGCAAGCATGATGCAACCAGTACAACAATATGCCGCACTCTCAGCTACTTTCATCGGTGGAATATGGAGTCCCCGTGTTTCTGGACATCCAACAAATGGCTTTATGGGAAAAATTTTGTGTGGATGTGCACACTTTTTTCCTGACTGCAGTGTACATCGCACCTCACTCCATGTCATGTGGTTAGCTGGACCTAGGTTTTTAAAACAAGGAGACAGCAGATGAGGCTGCTGCGGTGCACATAGTGATTGACCTTCCTAAAGGGCAATGGGTTTGTTGAAACCAAATGCACCAGATGGACAAAATCCCACCAAATTTTCCTCATGTTTGACTTTTTGCCTACTACGGTAAAAGATGATATTTTGGAGCAACACCTGAAAGATTGTCTCACTGTTTATGGCGAAATACAATCTTTTGAGATGCAACGCTTTATGCTGATGCCACACCTGTGCACCAGCAAAGCTATCGCAGTTCTGACCCCAACTGAGGAGATTGTGAAGGACCTAACCCAGATCCTGCACTCCACTTTTATTAATATTGAAGTGCATACCACCCACCCTTTCTGGGTGACCATGGACACCGCGCCCCCCATTTGCACCCACTGTGACGCGTTCAGCCATAAGGCATACACATGCCCACCAAGGAGGGCATCACATCCCCGAGCACCCCTCGGTGGCCATGGCCAGCGGAGAGGCGTACTACAAACCAACTGCAAGCATCAAAGAGGCTTTCCTGTGGGGAGCACAAGGATGCTACCTACTGGTAAAGCCTATTTTCCCACAAGAGCAGAAAAAGGCCAATCAGGCCCGCAGGGCCGCGGCCAAGGAAGCAGCAAAAGCAACCACTGTTATCCCACACTCCCAACGCCAGCAGGACATCAAAACCTTTGCAGCGGAAGCAACTAAGGAATCCATCAACCAATCAGATTGGGAAGCTCATGCCAATTGGGCCGCCCAATCTGAGGATCCAATGGGTGATTTGATTTCACCTGATCTTTGCAACCAAGCTCCAGTCAAAACTGACTTGGTCTCCAACCTTCCAGAAAATTTTTTCCCCCGCTCAATGGTGCACTGAACTCATCCACACCACAAAAAATTCATCTGACATCAGGGAAACAAAAAGTGAAGGAAAAAGCCAAGAAAACCTTTCTGCAAAAATTAACAAAACTACTGATAGCGTTGCTGCAAACACCTGCACTGCCATGAAGGCCCATGGGGATATAGAGGAGGCTAGTGGGCCTGGGTGCCCACCCCTCGCACCTAAGGCGTGATGGGGGAAACCTTCACTTTAGGGATGTTGAATATCGCCGGACCCAAGGCCTCACCATCCCAGGCTAGGAAACTGAGTTTTTTACAACAGAATTTACCTGTGGATATCCTGGCCATCTAGGAGTCCCACTGTCTGCGGGGTTCTGAGAATGCTTGGAAAACCATGCTCCTCCCTTCCCTATCCTTCTGGTCAGAGCACTGTGGGGTGCTAGTTTGGAAAAACAATTTTTTCAAATTTTTATCATCAGAATCCTTCCTCAATGGCTGAGTCCTCGTTGTCACTTTCTCGTGGGCTGACGTGGCGCATGCTATCATCAACATCTATGCCCCAATCTGTGCATGAGAGCCTCAGGAATTTTTCTCATTGGTCAAATCCCTCCCACTACCCCCAGACCCTTTCATAGTCAGCGACATGAACTGTTGGCTAAACACACCAATGTACCATTGGCCTTCCTCCTCCCACGCCCCCCAGGGTCACGTAGAACTTCGCGTTCAAAAGGCCACCCTTGGGTTAATGGATGCACTGCCGCGGTGAGCCCCACTGCTTGAAAACATGACGTGCCCCCATGTCCACAACAGCTATTTAAGGTCTATGTCCCGCATCGACCTTATCCTTATGCCAGTAAAATTCCAACCCCACATCTCACACTTCAAAACAAAAAATGGAATTATTCAACCACTGACTGGTCTCAATAACCTACCACCTACCTGTCACAGTGGCTAAGGCCCCACATTGGTGCAAACTAGGCCCCTCAAACTTGCATCTCTAGGATTTTCCACTTGGGTGGAATCAGCAACTTTGGCAAAAGAGTTTGTTGCACCATTTTGCGCAGACCCCATCTCCACATGGTCAGCCTTCAAAGAGGATACCATCTGCCACTCTCACCACCTCTCATCCAGACGCTCATGAGCCACATCAGCTGTCATTTCACGCGCTCTAGCAATGTTGGCACACCTGGAGTCCAACATCCCAGCTACAGGATACAGCCCTGCATGGGGCCAGAAGTAAGCGGAGGCAGCCGCCCACCTCAACGCGCTCAAAAGGCAACACAAACATCAGGTTTGTGTTCAGTACAGGGCCAAACGCATTACAAAGGGCAACAAGTGCACCGCATAGTTTTTTAAAAAATTTGCACCACACCAGAGCGTGGCCTGCACACAGTGCAAAGATTGGATGATTCCATCGCAGATATGCCAGCCGAAGTGGCAATTGAAACACAGAAGTATTACTCTGAGTTATACCGTTCCAATCCAATTCAGCTGGCCAAAGTGGGTAGAATTTCTAGACTGAGCCCACATCTGCACCATTTTCCAATACCCAGATGGCATTCCATATTAATTCTATAAGAAGTACTTCAAATTACATATCCCCACCACTGCTTGCCTCACTTGGCCAGAGCCTTCTGGAAACGCGCCTCCTACCAGGAAAACAAGAGACCTTCACCGTCACACTCTTCAAGAAAGGGGACAAGCTAGACTTAGCCAACTGGCGCCCCATTTCTTTAACTAACACGGATACAAAAATTTTAACAAAAATCATGGCTAACCGTTTAGGGACTATAGCATCTGCCACCATCTCCCCAGAAAAATTTGGTTTCATACCCAGAAGGTCAATTTGGAACAACGTGCACTTTGTGGCTAACGCGTGCCAGTCCACAGCCTCTGGGGCACTGGCATTCTTGAACCAACAGAAGGCCTATGATAGAGTAAACTGGGAATACCTCAGGGCCTGCCTCCATCAATTCTGCTTACCCCCTCGCTTCATCAACTGGGTGATGCTGCTCACGGAATCTGCAACTATGGCAGTACGTGGCCCTGGTTTCCTAACAGAAGTAGTCCGCCCTCAAAGGGGCTTGCGACAAGGAGACCCCCTTAGCCCACTCTTATACAACTTCAGCCTTGACCCACTACTTCAAAACGTGAATGCACACCTCACTGGGGTCCATGTGCCAGGCCAAGCCCCAGTCAAGATGTTGGCGTTTGCAGATGACTGTTTGGTTGGGGTGTCCAATAATAAAGATGCACGCGCACTTGAAGCTCTCATCCAGGAGTATTCTCAGGTAAGTAACTCTGCACTGAACGCTTCCAAAACCAAAATCATCCTCCTTGGTCGGTCTCAAAACTGTTGGGCCCCAGCAACCAGTACCCAGCCCGGCCCATCTGCTCAAAAACGCGCTCGCCCTCACAGCTCACCCCACACCGCCCCACTAGTGCTCCCCTTCATGCCACGCCCTACCATAGGGCTGGTCCGCCATCTGGGCGTGTGGGTGGAGGCAGGCGGGTATGAATCAGCAGTAATGGAGAGTCATATTATAGACAACGTGACGAAGCACATTGCCTCCCTCAGAGCCAGACCTACTTCCCTTACTGGCAGGGTTGTTCTTGCCAACTCTATGCTCCTATCCAAAGTCTGGTTTGGAGCCCACGCCATCCCCTTCTCCCCAAGCTTCTTCATATTCTTGTATGCACTTCTTCAAGGATGGCTTTGGTCAGGCCACCCTCCACCTGTAAGGCTAGAGGTCATGTTTGGCCCTAATAATCATGGTGGCATGGGCCTGCTTGACTTCAAAGCCCATGCAGCCAAGATCTTGGGCACCTGGATTGCGGCTATCACCGCCCCTACGCTCCCTTTCCAACCCTGGTCCCGCGCGGCCTGCTCCTACTTCTCCCGCGCCTTAGGCCTCAACAATCCATCAAACCCTCACTCCCTGATGAAATACCTGGCTTCACACCCATCAGATACAGGTCCTCACGAGACTAAAACCCACTACAAACGAATCCTCCTCTCCATGCGGAGCACAGAGTGGAGAATTCATATTAGCGGACACACAGCCCAGAGAGGCCGCCCCTCTCCTCAGTTCACACAAGAAGTACAGGGGTTACCCATCCAAGATGGCGTGATCCCCACATGACCCCATTTCCTATCCAGGGTGGACTACCTGGACATGATGGACATCCCTTACTCTATTGAGACCCAGAAGACTATTTAGAAATATGCACACCATCCTCTGTTGCAGCCTCAAATCTGTTCCCATGTGTGGCACTGCCTGAGGCGGGTGTACCATACAGCTGAGCGCTCTAATGCTTTACAATCATCCTGCGTCTTGTGTGGCCATTTATGAAAAGCTGTTCCACCGCCTGGAGAAGTTTCCTACCTCTAAAGTGATATGACGCGAATTTCAACGTCTGCTGGGCCAGGATCAAACACATCCCTTCAGTCTGTCAATAGATATGTTTGCTTTATCAATGGCTTCCCCCCTTCCACCCTCCCTCCATGCTCTGGTGGTTGTAATCGCCATGTGGACCATCCTCACGATTGTCTTGGATGCCATCGCAGGCTCCATCCCCACCCTCCCAGAAGCTGTCCACAGATTCCGGTCTCATTTGGTGGACCACTTTCAGGCGTGGATGTTTGGATACCTCCCACTGCGCTGCCGACAGCTGGTCTCCTCCTGGTTCCCAGTTTGGTTCATCAAATCAGACCTCTTCCTCCACACATGTTCAATTGTGGCTACGGCCCCTTCACACGTTCCCTCCCCCCTTCCCATAGTGGCGTGCCCGCTGGCAACAGGAGATAGCATCGGTTCTCTGGGGTGCCTTCTCTGTTACTAAGTTTTGCCTCTTTCAGGTCAAATTCGGAAGTGTCTGTCCCATGGTTGGCCTTTCTTGTAATAAATTTAAAATTAGTTCATATAGATTTTTTAGCTTAATGATTAAGCTTTGAGATGATAACTTAATTATGTCGTATACTTTGTGGTAATTTTTAAATGAATGGTTAATCATAATTAATATAGGATCAGATCTGGTAATAGTTATGAATAATATATCGTCTGAGATTGGTGCTGACAATGTGGATATAAATAAGTCAGTCTGAAAAGTGCAATTACTCATGACAAATCGTCATGTTTTTAACTGACATGTTGGCTTATTTAAATGGCGATTTAACTATATGTTTTTTTGTGAAAATCAGCAAGAGTCTTTCTTAATATCAAATTTAAATTTATTGCGGGGAAGGCTGACCATGGGATGGACACTTCCGAATATGACTCAGACGAGACAAAACTCAGTACCAGGTGAGGCACCCCAGAGAACCGATGCTATCAACTGTTGCCAGCGGGCACGCCACTATGGGAAGGGGGGAGGGAACGTGTGAAGGGGCCGTAGCCACAATTGAACATGTGTGGAGGAAGAGGTCTGATTTGATGAACCAAACTGGGAACCAGGAGGAGACCAGCTGTCGGCAGCGCAGTGGGAGGTATCCAAACATCCACGCCTGAAAGTGGTCCACCAAATGAGACCGGAATCTGTGGACAGCTTCTGGGAGGGTGGGGATGGAGCCTGCGATGGCATCCAAGACAATCGTGAGGGTGGTCCACATGGCGATTGCAACCACCAGAGCATGGAGGGAGGGTGGAAGGGGGGAAGCCATTGATAAAGCAAACATATCTATTGACAGACTGAAGGGATGTGTTTGATCCTGGCCCAGCAGACGTTGAAATTCGCGTCATATCACTTTAGAGGTAGGAAACTTCTCCAGGCGGTGGAACAGCTTTTCATAAATGGCCACACAAGACGCAGGATGAGTGTAAAGCATTAGAGCGCTCAGCTGTATGATACACCCGCCTCATGCAGCGCCACACATGGGAACGGACTTGAGGCTGCAACAGAGGATGGTGTGCGTATTTCCAGATAGTCTTTTGGGTCTCAGTGGAATAAGGGATGTCCATCATGTCCAGGTAGTCCACCCTGGATAGGACTTGGGGTCGAATGGGGATCACGCCATCATGGATGGGTAGCCCCTGTACCTCTTGTGTGAACTGAGGAGAGGGGCGGCCTCTTTGGGTTGTATGTCCACTAATACGAATTTTCCACTCTGCGCTTCGCATGGAGAGTAGGATTCGTTTGTAGTGGGTTTTGGTCCCGTGAGGACCTGTGGCTGATGTGTGTGATGCGAGTTATTTCATCAGGGAGTGGGGGTTTGATGGATTGTTGAGGCCCAAGTCTTGGGAGAAGTTGGAGCGGGCCGCGCGGGACCAGCGTTGGGATGGAAGTGTAGGAGCAGTGACGGCCGCAATCCAGGTGCCTAGGATCTTGGCGGCATGAGTCTTTCTTAATATTAAATAATATCACTTTTCATCAGCTAAGCATGACAAGATCATTGTGGTTGCCACAATTACCCTAACACATGCCCTTTATTCCTATTGCCTATAAATATTTCTTAAGATTCATAATAAAAACACCTTGGAACTGAGGATACTTTATTATTTATCAATTGTTTTTTTACATTAGGTAGAAGTTGTAGATAAGTAATTCCTTCTTGAGTGTCAATTGCCAGAGTTAAGCCAAAGTCACTTGATTCTTTATTTATTACCAGAGTGAGGCCAAAGCTTCTTGTCTTATCCTTATCCGCTATTTTAGGTCCAAATCTCCCTAATAATTAAAACTCATTTAGGCTCATGTTGGGATTTTTTGCACACCTCACCAGCTCCTTAAGGTATCTGCTGGTTTGCTAGGGAATAACTCCCGTTAGTGAATGAACTGTATATCAGTTGATTTCATATCTGTTTTAACAATGTCAGAGGATTTTTGGGAAATCACCATGTTTTTTTCCACCAGGGTTGATCCATGCAAATGCTTAAGATCACGTCAGGCAGAGCTGCCAACAAAATTGAGGCATCTAATAGTTATTTATTTATAAACTATTAGGTGTACAGATTGTGATCAGTCAGGTCTTATCACTGACTGATTAGGAATTAGTCAGAAGTTGTGAGGCGAGTGATGCCGTTTGCAACTAGTGAATCAATAAGTTGGTTTGTGACCTGCTATAATGGGTATAGATTCCCATTACCTAAGCAGGTCGCTAGCTAAACGTGGTTGGTTTGTTGTGATTGAGCGGTAATGTTATAAATTTCGCTTTCTCTAATTAATTTTAAGTCTATGGAATATTTAATAAGGAATCCTTAGCCTGATACATAAGACCTTCGCCAGAAGAAAACTTTGAAGTAAAATCAATGTCAACAGCTGCCGTTTCATAACTGAGGTGCCAAATGAGGAGTTGAATGCTGAATTTTCCTATAGACTCCCTAGTTTGTTATAATAAAGCAAATCTAATTTTAAGATCCAGTTTAATATTAAGTCTTATTCAACTTTAATTTATTATTGTTGTAGTACATTCATTGTTGACTATTTTTGTGTGATAAAGAGTAAGGATTTGATATCCCTAGATGAAAAGCAGACCTTTGAAGAAGATTTCCTTTAACTCAGCATGATGGGAATTAAGTCCAGGTATATTTAATTTGAAAGTAGATTAAGTCAACTGAGCTAGGGAAGAAGCAAATATTGTCAATATAATCAGCATTTTTGGATCATTCCAAGTTAAGCGTTGTACCACCAATCATCTGGGTTTATTTATTCAGCTACAAATAATAGTCTTCATACTATTATCACCCATATATCTATATTGCTATCCAGCACCACAAGTCGTGCACATAAACACACCTGCGCAGTTAATTTCTGGGGGTGGTATCAATGAACCAAAATTTTAATAATTGTTGCTCTCTACAGGGGTAGTAGAATAGCCGCCAGTACCCAGATTTTAACATCTAGTTGTCTTCACGCAATTAGAAAAGTACATATTTTATTTCAGAGTCAGAAGTTAAGTAAACCTGTGCATAAGTGAGAACACCAAAGTCTTTACACTTGGTGCTCATTACAGGGGCTGAATCAAGGTTCCTTAAATATAATAATGCCAAATATTTTACTATTATGGAGCTCAGAAGAAACCAGAATGAGGGAGTGTCAGCAGCCCACCAAGGAAAAATCCAATTAGAAGCAGGTATGCTGGTGGATCTCCTAATTCATTCACCTATTGACAATTGGAATAACCAATTGCTGTGACCATATAAAACCCCTAAGAGCAAATCTGCGAAATTTATGTGAAATTAAAGAGATTAAGATGAGATGCTTTCAAATTTCTCCACCAATAACCTGGCTCAGAGCTGTGGGTTTTTTAACCAAATGATGAATCAGTAAGAGAAAAAATAGCATTTTTAACATTTTCTCCATTTGAATAATTCAACATTATCAGGTAATCTGCGTACTATTTGTAATATTGGTGATTATATTATCAAGTATGTGCAGCTGGATACCCAAAACATGAGAATGGTCCAAGTCAAGTAGCAGTGGTGATCGCTAATCTGATTGTATAAACTCAGAATAGAAGTGTATAACAGCATGCATTGATGTGACAATTAGATGCCAGCTTTCAAAAGATCTGTGCCAGCTTGGACTCTGAGTTGAATTGTGTTCAGCAATCAAATACCTAAATTAATAATCTGGTGGCAGAGCTAAGTACAAAACTTTGGGGATAGTATGAGAGATTGTTAACCAACATGTAATACTAATTGGTGGATTCATGATGAGGATAACCTCTGCCAATTGGCTGTATCATATATTTCTAATTTGATCTGAGCTTGGGATGTAGCTTAGATAATAGTTGCTGCCACTACCAAAGATTATACTTTTAAATTTTTAAATTTATTCCAGGTAAGCTGACAAGGGGATGGACATTACCAAAAACAGAAGCATCATAAAAAAACCAAATCAAAAATCCTGGACTAATCGCCCTAAATGAGCGCCGAGACACAAATGAAAAAAACCACCCAGCCAGGTGGCACAGCGGCGAACTGCATATCCCAATATGGTGGAAGTGAAATGTGGATCAGGGGGATCATACATTGTATCTGCATCATGAAAAGCGCAGGCCAAGGCAGAGAGAAAGGGCATGGGTTTACCAGCAATATGGGAGCAATATTGCATATGATCAGTTGTTTGTAGAAATCATCATCGTCATAAATGGCGGTCAGGTAAGTGAACAAGCACTTTTCTGCTTGCATGCGGATGACAGGAAGTTGGGAACTAAAGAGTGTTAGCTTGGGTTATTTTTTTATATTTGTGAAACCGCAACCACTTTATGAACAGCATCTGCAGCATATTTATGTAGCTGGAGAATGATATTCTTGCTCTTGGGTGCAGGTCTGGGCAAGAATGGGAAGGGTAGACCTTTGGATAGTTTCATCGCTGTTTGGGATATAATTTTTTGGATGAAACTTTTATCAGGTTGGGCAGCAGCTGCCAAAGTGAAATGGTGTTGGGTGAATAATGAATTGTCATTCAGGTGTGGGGAATAAAAGTGCTGAGAGATCTAAAATGGGGATTGTGTAGGGATAAATTCTCTAATGTTGACTTCAAAGTCTTCAATCACATTACCTGATGTGTCAGTTTCATCCAATGAGGAACTTAGGTTCAAGTCATAGAGGTCCAGGTTTTCCTCAATAGAGATGGCTGAGATTTACGATTGGTTTGGGGCTCAGGAACAATATGTTGTCCAAGCTGAATCCTGATTGGTGGGAGCATTGGTGGCTCCAGACTTGGTTTGTGTCTGATTGGCTGCTGTAGAGGCAACAGCAGGCTTTGGAAGAGGTGGGGGTAAGATTTCCCCCATTATGAGAGGGCTGCGGGGTGGCCAGCAGACGAGGAGTTGGTGGCCAAG
The DNA here is from genome assembly GCA_022478985.1 of Massospora cicadina. Taxonomy (NCBI): domain Eukaryota; kingdom Fungi; phylum Entomophthoromycota; class Entomophthoromycetes; order Entomophthorales; family Entomophthoraceae; genus Massospora; species Massospora cicadina. The sequence goes on along the minus strand of JAKSZP010008187.1, from coordinate 88,439 downwards.
ATTTTAGAGGCGGCAGAGGCATCAAGGAAGGGGCAACTCCGCTTTGAGTGGTCCAACTTGAAGAAGGATGTACAGATGGTCTGAATGCCCTTGACGTGGGCCCAGAATGAGTGTTCAGAAGCAACGAAGGAGCATGGGAGAATCTGGTCAGCTATATTTTTAAATTTAGGGCTGATTGTGGCAAAAGCCAAAGGACCAGCGAGGAGTGTGGCTCCATTGTGGAACACAAGTTGAAAGCTGGGGTCAGCGCCATAGGCTGCCAAACCTGCCATCAGCTCCTGATGGAGAAATACTGGTGGAAGGTGAGTGGGCAAATCAAGAGAACTTAACCACCTTTGTGTAGTCATAGGGAGCTGAGTGCATGTTGTGGGAATTGGGGTGCCCTAGAAAATCAGGGGCACAGTTGCTGCAGTGGCAGCATCAACTTCTCTTGTGAAACTGAGGTCAAAGTACCCTTATAGGGCGTAAATTGATGAAGCTGGTGGGTTGCATCACAGCCTGTGCTAATTCAATTATAGGTTTGTCTGCATATGGGTACAACTTCCCATATTTGATCTGAAAAATGAAATGCATGTGAGAGCGGGGCAGGGTGAGAGGGCAATGGGGCACCACCTGGGATTGTGCAAGGTGTATATCGAGATCCTTAGGCGGAATAAACAACCTAAGGATTGGTTAGGACTGGAAAAACCTGTCCAAGCGCCTTTTCCCCCAAATGGAAAACGCTGGGTGGGGTTTCGCCGCTGCCCCACATTGAAGCAGCATGTATTGGGGCCATGGGCATCAGTGCTTGTGGGAGCAGCTAGCTTAATTGCTTTTCAATTTTGTAATTTTACAAAATTTTCTCAAAATTGGGCTAAGCAGAAAGAAAACCAAAGCTCATACTGTCATGGTTAATCTGGTTGAGAGACAGGAAGTTAAGAATACCGTTGAATATATGGAGAGAAAATTTTAGATTCTTAATAAGGAGATGAGAGCCAAAATTGGTAACTTTACACAGAATTAGAAATGATTAATAATAACGCTTTAGAGTTAATGACTCAATTCAAATTAGACTTGTTGAAGTTCAAAGTCATTTTGTTAGATAAAAAAATTGTTACATATGTAATGGAGTATTGTGAGTTATAATATTTGTTGGATTTCACGCTGAAATCTGTGTTCAGGTACTTTAAAGGCGCCAATTTTATCAAATTAAAGGTCTAGCGTCATCTTAGTGAGATTTTTCGCTAAAAGATGAAAATATATTCTAACTTATTAGGTTAAATTAAAACAGATGTGTATTTGAGATATCTTTATTATTTAAAATCAGGAATATTTATTGGGTGTGATTTAGTAGGTTTTCAGAGTGATCAACGTGGCAATGATGAGGAAAGATCTTTATTATTAACGGATGATCAGAGATGTCCTTGTTTATAATAATAGCTCTAATCAGACTTGTTCTGATTATCAAAGGTTTTGATATTTGGGTGGAACCTTGGGAAAGTAGAATCTGTTTTAAACAACGGGAAATCTCCTAAATTCGATGCGTAATCATTAAACTTAGAGGGTAAATCATTAGACCCAAATTTAGGAGAATTAGTGTGAGATTTGGAATTATTAGTGGATTTTCTGACACTATCATTTATTTGATGTGCATAAATGAGAGGCTTTACTTCAGAAGGAAGCTGAAACCTTAGAATGACTTTGCAAAGGGAAAAGAGAAAAATCGTCAACTTGAGTAAAACGACTGAAAATGCTTTTCTTAGGAGGATAAAATCCTTAGATGATTACATGATCTGAAAACTCTAGGTGTACCTGCACTCAGGATGAGTACCACTGATAGATAATTATTTGAAAAGCAATAAGAATCTATTTAATTTAATCAAGGTAAGCTGACCAGGCGATTGACATTACTTAAACTTTAAAAAGCTACAAATAAATCCTCACTGAACAAAACAAACGAGCTGCCAAGATGAGCGGATGACATTAAAATGTGAGCACAACCAATCAGGTGGGACAGCGGAAACTGCTTATTCCATCATGGTGGAAAGGGAGGGGAATCAGGGGGCTCATACTCGGCCTCTGCTTCACCCCAAAGCAGGGTACAGGCTACGGCAGAGAGCAGGGGCGTCAGGGCGTCAGTGGGCTATGGTGAGAAATTTCTGATGGTTTGGGTGGCAGGAAGACAGCAGTTGAAAATAAGAGATGTAATGTAATTGATCATAGCTGTTTCAGCTTTCATGCGTGCATCAAGGAGCTTTACAAACGTGGCAATATTGGTGCGGGTAATCTTGTTTTGGGATTCCGCTCTATCACTGACACATGCTGGATGCCATCATTGGCGGCTTTGTGAGAATTGATAAACATTTTCTTGGAGCATATTGGCAGTGAGGGGATGGTGGGAGTAGGGATTCTTCCTGCGAACATCGCCACTGAATTGGCAACAGCTTTTTGGAGAGGACATCAATCTGGCTTAGCTGTTGCTTCAACAACAAGCGGCGGTCGCTGCATAACGCTTCAGCATTCTTCAGGGGGGCAAATAAATGAGGGGGTAAATCAGCGTCATGGTCAGCATATACAAACAGCTCAATTTGGATTGTGCAGTCTTCAATAATATTTCTGGACTCATCAATTTCAATCAATAGCTCCCAAGGATTTTGGTTTGAATTGAATTGGGTTGTCAGCATATCCCTGAGGTTTGGTTGGTTCGTTGGAGGATGCATGGGAGCAAACTGGGGTCTTATACGGTTCTTGATTGGAGGGATCATTTGTGGCACTGGGGTGAGGAGGAGGCTGATTGGTGGTTGCTGGTGCAGCTGCAGCAACAGGCTTTGGGCGAGTGGAAGGTAGGATAATAATACATACCAAAGCTGGTTCAGGGTGGGTGGCAGATTGGAAGCTGGCTGATGAAAAATCAGAGCTGTTGGAAGCAGCTAAGGATGGGCACTTACTTTTTAGGTGGTCTAAATCAAAATAGGATAGACAGATTGTCAGCCTGCCCTGGATGCGGGCCAAGAACAGATGATCAGGGGCAGAAGGAATGACAGCGCGAAGAGGAATTGACAAGGAAAATTTATTAAATTCAGGGCTGATAATGGCATATGCCCAAGGCCCAGCGAGGCGTGTGGCCCCATTTAGGACCACAAATTGTAAGATCGGATTGGAGCTATAGGCTTCCAAACTCCATCAGCTCCTAGTTGAGCACCTCAGGGGGAGGTGGGTGGCAAACCAGTGAACTGAACCACCAAAGTGGTATCCGCTGGGAGCCAGGTCCAAATTGTGGGGATAGGGTACCCTTGAAAACCAGGGGCACAGTTGCCACAGTGGCAGCGTCAGCTTCAAAGGTGAAGCCAAGATCAAAATACCACCTTTTAGAGGCGGAAGCCAAGAGACTAGCGGGTATTCATCACCTCCTGAGCCAATTTGATAATTTCTTGGTCATGGTAAGGTATAAAAGTTTCCCAAAATGATCCTAATGCCAAATTGCATGTTGCTCTGGGGGAGCACCAGGGGGGCAACAAGAAATTGCTTGGATACAAGTGAGGTGGGCATCAAGATCCTTGGGAGGAACGAATTGTCCCATGGGTTTGGTGTGACTGGGCAAGCAAGTCTAAGTGTGTTTTCCTGTCAGATGGAAAATTGGGGGAGTTTTGCCGCTGCCCCACGCTGGGGCACTGGTGGGAAATCTGAGGACATCAGAATGAAACTACAGCGGGCTTAAGATTCACTTCTTTTTTTCACTAAGATTTTCTTGGGAAGTTACACCATGCAGAAAGAGATTAGTTTGAGGAATAGGCATCTATCTAATGAGAATTGCGCAAAAACACAATCCAATCTGTTTGGGAAAGCCCCCCAACCATTGCAGCACTTCCAGAAGTAACGCATAAAGCAACTTCAGCATCCAAGTAAATTCCAATTAGAAACACATCACCAATTACTATTTAAGACTTCTAGAGCACTCCTAAGTTTCCCATTTTCCACCAGGATAATGCACCTACTTTCTTCCAGTTATATAAGAAGACAATATACAGTTAGAGCGACCATCAGAAATCTATCACTGACAAAAATTAACTCGGTACTTCATGCCAAAATCTAGTTTTTCCCTATCTTCACGAGGAAAATTGGTTTCATAAGGAAGGGAAAGAAACTATTTTGTAGGAGTTTATGATCCCAGATAAGACATCAGCCCAGAAGCAAGAAAATATGGAAATTTGATTTAAGAAAGATGAAACTGTGGGTGCATTTGCCATTTGTTTTTATGAGAAAGCGCAGATTCATGGTGGAGCTGATATGTTGACTAATTTCAATGTAAGATTGCTATGCAAAAGGCGCTGCATCCTCACTGAGATTTTTTACCAAATAATGGCGCCATCTCTCACTAGCAAATATGCTATTACAAATGGCAGAATATCTGAAGAACCTGTCAGCAACGTTTGATGCACCAAATTGGACCTACAAAACAAACAATCAGTCAAACAATAAAAGTTTTTGATGATTCTCTAATGAATCCAGAGATTACAACAATTGTGGAAATCAAGACAATCAGTTTAAGGCTCTAGACCTCCTCTTAAGCCACGTTTAACTTGTAATACGTGTGGACAACCATGACATTTTGCTAAAAATTGTGGACAGAAAACCTGAAGGATTAAGTTAATCTTGTCTAGCCCAAGGAGAAAAAGAAAACTTATGAAGGGCAAGGAAAAGATCATGCAGATAAAAAAACGGGTATTAAAAACCACATGTGATCATGTTACCTTTAACAAATTTTTTTGAATTGGACAAGTCAAAATTATTTTTAGATGAGCCTGAGTTAGATCCTCTCCATCAAGTAGTTTACCATGATGTAAAAATAATATTTCTTTGAAATTGATTGGGATTAAATCAAAAATTATAAAAGAGGTAGCTTTTCTGTATGCCAAATAAATAATGGAGAAGGTCTGAAATGCCAAAAATGAAACAAACTAATAAATGCCAAGTTAGATGAAGTCAATGTATCAATTATAATTATAGCATTAGAGAGACGTTCCCTAATATTTAACTAATTGATTATTATACTTGAGTTAGCAAACTAATCAATCATAAATGCAGTAAACATTATTCTATCTTACTTTTATGGGTGCACATTTATGGATATTTTGGTGAACTAAGTCCCAAGAGGGCAATAATTGATAGTGGAGCACCAATTATTAATCTCTCAATCATTTTAGTCAAGAGATTGTAAGCCAAACCTAATTTGGAGCATATGAATGAGTATGGGACAGTTGGTCCTGGCTTTACAACTTCTTGTGGGGCCTAAAGTACTCTGCCGCTAAGTTTTGGATCCTTGGTTATATTGGCTCTGGCGATTGTCCTGGCCAACCAAAATTCTGACATTCTCATTGACATTGACTTCATGCGGAAGTATGGGGTCAGTTGTGACTTTGAGGAATATATCTTGTCAATTCTGATGAAAACTTTCTTCTAAATTATCAATGCTAAGGGAAGGCGCCGCTCAGTAAGAGGAATTTTTCATCATTATGGATATAAGGATGGATTGATACCTATCAGTTACAAATTGGTCAGTAAAAAAGTCCAAAAATTACCCAAGCGTTTAAATGAAATTTTTTGATCCTGTTAAAACTAAGGAGGATGCTATAGTTCAGCTGGGAATGCAGCAAGGCATGGAAACCGGACTAACATTGGAGATCCCAGAGCTGAGATATGCAGAAGCCAAAGCTCCTTGGTAGGAATTGAGGATTGAGCCTTTGGTAGCCCCAGGTATTTTAATCACTAGTCACAAGAAAAATGAGGATCCTTTTGGCTAATATGGGAAATACTTCAAAGAAGGTCAAATGGCACCAGTTAGTTGCATTCGTTCATCTGAATCTGGTATTGGAGATTCATCCCATTCACAAGTTTAGAGAATTCAATGAGTTTGGACTACTTAAGGAAACTGATGGGAATATTCAGACGTTAATGAAAAGACATTGGTTAGCTGTATTAATGGAGGGCTAGAAGGACGAAGTTTTTGCTTTTTTGAGAGATACCAAGTTATCTTTGTGCAATATGACCAAGAATTTGGGTGCGCAAAGGATGTTTTTCATCATGTTAATACAGGAAGGCTGGACCGAACTGAAAGAGACCTATTCAGAGGTCTAGGGAAGCAGAAACAGTTGATGCCAAATAAATTGAGAAGTTCTTAGAGCACAAGATGCTTTTACTGTTATTAAGCTCATGGGAAAGTCACGCCAATTGTTAAAAAAAAAGATGGATTGAATCATGTCATGATTGATTTCCATTAGTTGAACAAAAATTATGATAAAGGATTCGTATCTCCTGCCTAAAATTGACGATAAACTAGATTGATTTGGAGGAGTTAAGGCCTTCTCTGCCATGGATTTAATCTCTGGCTAATGGCAGATAGATATGCCTCCTGAGGATCAAGAGAAATGTGCATTATAATAGCACAGGGCTTGTACCAGTTGTTGAAGATGCCTCAAGGGTTGTGCAACGCCACCATAACATTCCAGTAGAATTAGACACAATTTTTTCAGAATTAAAGTTGTCATGTGTCCTTGTCTATCTTTTTGATACAATATTTATAGCTGAACTTTCACAGATTATCTATACCATCTAGAAGAGGGGTTCAAAAGACTGGCTTCTGCGATTCTCAGTATAAAACAGAGGAACTGTCATTCCTTCAAAGAGGGATAGGAATATTTGGGATTGTGATCAACGCTGAGGGGCCTAAGCCCAAAATAAAGAAGGGGGAAATTATCAAACGGATTTCAGTCCCTAAGAGCATTTGCAATATCCAAGTTTTCTTGATATGGTCAGCTATTATCTTAAATCCATTAAGGATTTCGCTAAGAAGATCATAACATTTTTCCATCTTTTTAAGGATCCAAAAAAGGGGTCAAATGAAATGAAGCTTAGGCTGCCTTTGATGAACTGAGGATATATTAGACTTTGAAACAGATTTTGAAATATCTGAAAATTCAAAAAACCGTTCATTATTTATTCATATGCATCGCTGATGGCAATATGAGCCATCCTAAGTTAGGTTGACAAAAGTGGATATGAAAAACCCGTGGCTTATGTCAGCCAAACTATCAAAGGCTGAAAGAAGCTACACGGTCATGGAGCAAGAATGTCTTGCAGTTACTTATGCTTGCAGGCAATTTCGTGTCTACATCCATGGAACTCATTTCAAGGTCGTGACTGGCCACGCATCTCTCCAGTGGCTCCACAGTTTTAAAAACTAAAGGGAATATTGGCGCAATGGGATTTAAAGTTGCAGGCCTATGACTTCAAGATAAATCATCAAACAGGAGATAAGAAACATACCGCATATGGGTTTTCAAGGTTACCAGTTGTTCTGATGTGCAAGATTGTTCTGATGACCTATTTGATTGGTGGGCCATGGAAGTTACAATAACAACCAACCAAAATTCAGAATGTGCTGAAAAAACCATGGATAAGACAGAATTGTTCAATGGTCAATTTTTTTAAATAATAAATGAGAGGAGGCTTTTGTTTCCAAAACCTTTGGAATGAGCAGAAATACTTCATGCTACACACAACATTGTCGCTCATGAGGTTTAAAGAAAATCTTTGAACACATTAGGTAATACTATTTTGTGAGTCCCTAACTTATGATGTTGCAAATTACATTGCCTGTTGCATAGAGTGCAGCTCCACAAGACGCCTTGTAACGTGATATGTTATTGATTGATAAAGCTAGGATTTTCATGGCACACGGTATAATTGACACAATGGAACCATTGAATGTGAGCATGAGTTGAGCACGTTACATCATAGTAGCAATTGACCACCTTATGAGACGTGTTAGAACCTAAGCACTAAGCCGAGCTAATGAACTAATTACTACCAAATTTTAGCTGAAGCAGGTGGTATATTGACACGGATGTCCCCAGGTGCTATTAATTGATAATGGAACGAATTTCACCTCATTTATAATTCCCCACCAGCTTGACCTGATGGGAATCAAATGGGTGATATCTTCACCCTATCAACTGGAAATGAATGGGTTATTAAACATGTCAATGGGACACTGGCTGCTATGCTGAGGAAACTGATCTTGGGTAAGGTGACATCATGAGCATTTTATTTAAGTCCATTGACCTTTGCATACAATATCAGTTTACATTCAGAAATGAGAAAAACGCTCTTCAAATTATTATATGGTCAAAGGGAAGCATTGAAGCCAATTCTCTACTCAGTGGTGGAAAAGACTCTGTGCATGAGCGCAGATAAATATCTATGTCAGCTTGCAAACATGCTAGTGGACTTCCAATCTCTGGCTTGCAATATGATGATGAAAAGATTAATTAGTCTAAGAAGGCGATGACAAGGTTTGATCTAGCCTAATAGAGTTTTCTGTTGGAAAACGAGTAGCCTATTTTAGTACACATGGGTTGAGTCATCGAAATAAGCTAGATGCATTATGGTCAGTACTGTTTAATTTTATTATGAAAACCTAAAATGATGCCTACATGATCAAAGTGTTTCCATTGGTTTGTGATTAATAAAGTACATAGCAATTTCCTAAAAAGTGGAATTAATGATAAAAAATGAAAAAATATAAAAGAAAAAAAAATATTGGAAAGAGTTTTGGAGATAAAAAATATATAATTTGTCAAAAAGAAAAGATCTACCATCATTTTTTTATTTTTTTATTCGTTAGCCTCGGGTTGAGAGGTCCAAATCTTCCTTTGAAACCTCTGGGGGTTAGGAGATTGAATGGTAATATTGGAGAAGAGGCCATCAAAGTCAATCTGGGATCAGACACTAGCAAGAGATAGATCAGGACAAAACCACATTTTTTTAAACCCAAGATAATTCTGAGAATATGCTATGATTGGGAGCGTGATTGGGACATCCAAATTAGCAAGACAAGAAGCCCAGGATTGTGGGGGAACAACAATGCAGTAAAATGTAATTTGGCAAACAAGCCTGTGTAATCCCTGTATGGCACAGGCGATGGGAGCTGTGTCTAGTGCGTGGCAATGAGTTTTTTCAAGAACATCAGCCATATGAGAGAACAGACACAAAGGAAAATGCACATCTGGTTGATGGACCACATCCCTGATTATTGCTATGAGGGGAAGATGACGCTGAATAGTCCCAGCTGCGAAGTAGTTGAGCAGGCAACGAACTTCACCTTGGAGGCAGCAACTGCATGCCTCCTGGAAGTGGAAGTGGAAGGAGCAGTAGAAATTTGGTAATTCTGGGAGCTGGGAAGCCCATAAGCAAATAACTTGTCCAGCGAATTGGAGAACGTATGCTGCGTTATTTTGATTGAGTATGTGATCAAGAACATGAGAGGAGAAGGAGATAAAGAGGGCTTTGGTTAACCTCCCCCAAAGTTCTTTATATGGAAGCTCGCCATGCTCATAATTACCAATTGTTAATTTAGTCAACAAAAAGTTGGTTTATAAAACTTCATGATTTGAAATGGAAACAATGGGAGTAGATCAGACTTAAAGAGGAACTACTGGTCCAAATCTGGAAGAATTGATTCATTTGGCTTAAGGGCTGTGCGTGGATTTAGAATAGATGGAGCAGAGTCCAGTAACGACTCAAAGTCAAGATTAATAATTGGAGAAAAAGGAACAAATGAGCGTGAATTAATTGAAGAGACGTCCACCCATGTTTCCTCTTCAGGGATAGATACCATAGTTTGCAGGTTTGAGGAAAAAATCATACAATTACATTTGACTCAGAGTACTAGTTGTAGAAAGCCTGGAAAAGATACTTCTTTAGGTTTTTGACATTGCTCAGAAAAGGGTGGCATCCGTTTTTAACAAACCTGCTAACTATCGCTCATACTGGGAAGTATTGGAGGAAAAAGATGTTTTGACTGAACAATCTGGTCAAGCGAAGGATCTGTGGGAATTTTATATAAACACATTATCCATCTTATGATTATTTAAGATTTAATTTATTTAATTATTAAATTAAAAAATTAATTTAGCTTATCAATTAAGTTCAAAGGTATTAATTTTATTATGTCATCCATTAAGTGATAATAATTGATTAGATGGTTAAATTGTAATTTAAGGAGGATCATATATAATGATATTGATAATTAATATTTTGTCATAAATTGTTGCTGGCAACATGGATTTAAAAGTCAGCTCAAAATAAGCAATTAATCATTTGAAATCGTCAGGTTTAGTAGCCAACATTCTGGATAAAAAATTGCGATTTAAATGCACTATTTATCATGAAAATCAGTAAGAGTCTTTCCTGATATCAAACCAATATTTCTTTTTGTCAGCTAGGCGTTCTGAAATCAGCATGGTTTCCACTATTACCCTAACATATTTTCTCCATTATAATCGCCTATAAATATTCTTTGATTTCGTAATATAAACACTTAAAACTGAGAATACTCTTATTGGTATCAATTGTTTATTGTTTACCTCAGGTAGAAGTTGTAGAGAAGTACTTCCTGTCTAGTGTCAATTACCAGAGTAAGGCTGAAGTCACTTGAATCTTTACTTATTGCCAGAGTGAGGCCTAAGTCACTTGTATCTTCATTTAATTCCTGAATGAGGCTGAGGTCACTTGTCTTATCCTTATCTGCCAGAGTAGGGCTAAATCTACCCAATAGTCTAAAATTGATTAGGTTAATTGTCTTCATGCAATTAGCAAGTCCATATCTTATTTTTTAGAGTCAGAAATTAAAAGAACTTGTAAATCAGTTAAAACCCCACATTTTTTAAAACAGGGATGGTAAGAAGTATAGAGAATGGGAGTGATAAGGGTTTGTCAAAGCTGAGCATCAGTTTGGAATGATTTAATCACTATGTTTCTTTATCACTAGTTGTGGCCAACCCAAAAGAGGGTGCTGCCACGAATCTTATTTTAAATTGGCCAAACAAAGGGATTATCATAATATTAAAAAAATTCTTATTAGCCACCTCAGCTAGAGCCTAGGAAACCATATCAGAATTTGAGTAAGCTTTGAGGAAACTTTTGTCTGGCAACCACTTTAGCTGGCAGACCATGGCGGGCAATATTGTTGTAGAAGTATCACCAACATTTGGCATAAAGAGGCATAATAGTGAGTTTTGTTAATAAATTACTCTGGCAGTGTCCATTGCCTCAACGTATTGAGTGAGTTGATGCTCAGCAAAAGTGATAAGAGAAGGCACACAAGGTAATGATTTGATGCGCCAGTGGGTTTCAGGATAATTGGGGTCAAAAATAGAAGTTTTTGCTGCATTAATGCAAGCGCAGCTCACACCAAAAGCAAGCTACTCAAATTCATACATCGCATCTTCCTTAGCATCATGAGGAAAATGGGGTAGAAATACCCTCAAAGAGGTGCTCCATCGCCCCATGAAGATTCTGGTGAATAGGGCGTTAGCAGTGGCAGAAAAGCCTCAAAAGCCATTATATTAATATGTTTTATAGATTGGAAAACCGTTTCAATGATGAACATGGTGGAGTGAAAATTTAGAGGGTCAACAAAATGCTCCTCATTGCCAAAATATGGATTCCCATAGTATTACCATTCATCCTCATCAATCCACTCAAGAGCCTCAAATGGATTGTATTCATCCAGCGCTGGGCAATCCCCCTGAATTGGGGCAGTGGTAAGAGCTTATATGCCATGTGCCATCAACCATAGCAGCTCAGCTGAAACTGGATCAGCCATCAACTCAGGATTCTGTAAGCTAGTAAAAAAATTTTAAAAATTATAAAATTTTGTTTTTTATTGGCCAGCACTTTAGAAACAGCATCAAATTTCCCCGAGGTTGGGGCAGGAGGATCAAGCCCTATTTAAAAATTGGGGCAAAAAAGCCGTTAGACCAACGCTCAAGGAAGGAGTGGTGGAAGCAGTGGGGACAGAAACCGTGTGGCACTTGCACTTTAAGTGGTGATCTATTTGCTGTGAACATGGTTGATATTCTTATGGCCATACTAAAGAGAGCATGAATACGTGTAAGCATGTGGTGCATTGTCCACTGTTTGTTTAAAGGCAGCACAAAGTTACAAATTATGAATAGAACTTATTGTTACGCTGTCTTCCAGGAAATTCAGAATTGAGGGCAGTTGGGTAATGAGCTTTTAAACATTATGTCTTAAACTGATTGCCAACCCAAGTTTCTGCTAAAAGAAATTCCCATACATTGTTCCAGAATGGTACAATGGGAGGCAGTGAAGTATTGGTGGAGGTGTGTGTTGATTAGCTCATCACATTGTGGGAAGTCCTTGTGCTGGAAGTTGAGACCAGTTCAACTCTAGTCCTGAAGGAGCGGTGGACCTCTCACAATTCTGTGTTCAAATTTTACCAAAAGTTATGGTTGTTTAAGTCCCGCCAGAGCTCCTCAATATCAAATTTCATGCGTGAGGGTAGGAGCTTGAGGAATTAAGGGCTAATTGGGGCCTGTCCATTGAGCTAAGTTGGGGGAGAGCAATTTTTATCATTGTAGACAAGGGTTTGGTGGTGCGGCTGATGCCAGAGTCATTCCTACTGTATGTAAAGGCATGGTACACGCGTACTAATACCTGCTTGAGGGATAGGAGATCCTGGTTCCAATATACGCTCAATAAAGATTTAAGGCAATGTTCTGGATGGTTAGTTAGTCATTCTCTATTTGAGCTGGCCAGTCTTAAGGGATTCCTAGGTAGGCTGAAATTTTCCTGGCGTAGGGCTGGAGCCCATTGAGGCATCAGAGTCATGTCCCAGAAGATGACGGGCCTATGGAATCTGGTCAGTATTGTGTGGCATGAGTCTTATTGTGCAAGAGACCTAGGTCACCTTCACTACAAGGTCAAGATATTGAAGTCAGGGCGAAGGCGGGTGGATCCCCATATCTAGAATCAGAGTATAACATTAAGCCTCAAGTAGAAGCTAACTGTGAAGGGTCAGAAGTAGGCAAGGAACCAATCCTTTGACAGCAGAAACGTTAGTCATCAAGACCCATCCTAGTGGTGATTTTGCGCCAATTCCAGCTACTTATTCTTAAGTTTGTCATTTCCAGTAGTGGCCCTCATTTTCTTAATTACAACCCTTTTTGTGTGGTGAGAACACCTATATGGCGAAAAGTATTGAAGGTGGGTTCTAGACTGTATGGGGATGGGATGGATGGGTTAACAACTTGTATTATGTTTTTAATGTATTAGCCTTTGCATTAAACGCTTTGGTGGAAGGATTGAGGGCTATAATGGTGATTTCAATGTCTTATATAAAGCCAACTGCAAAAGCTATATCATTGCAAAGGTTATGTTTCAGGTAGGGGTTTACCAGGGACCTGAATATGAGATAGCTGTTCATTTATAAGGGCCAGGAAAGGATCAAGGGTGAGTTTAAACAGGAATGGGTTTAAAAAGATTCCCTTGTTGGAGATCATGTTCAACCATAGCATCTTCTGTGAAGCCAATAGGGCAAATATTTTGGTGTGAAGTTTGTCATAAAGAACTAAGATCCATCTCTTAGCTTTTGTTGGACGTGGAGGCGAGTGAGGAGACATCGAGATACTTTTAGAATTTGCTATTGCACGCCTTTTCCAAATGTAAGAGCAACAAAATTGAGAGTTAGATATGAGTTGACTATCTTTTTTAATACTAGATGGTGATATGAGTTGACTATCAAATTCGCTTGTAGATCAATTTAGTTGCTCTGCAGAAACCTCCCAATAATGAAGCCGTGTTGAGTGGGGTTTTGGTGCAATGCCCATATAATAATACATTTTTTTATAAATTTTGGTGAAAAGTTTGTGGTCCATATATACAAGCAATATGGGTCACAGTAAAAAGGTACAATTGGTTAATTACTTTAAATGGTCCATAAATGAGCCCCTGAGTCAGGTAGTACTCCCCTTTAGCCAAGAGGGCCAAGAAGAGGTCCAGAGGGCCTTCGTCACTGCTACAGAGTTCAAAAGGTATACTTTGGGTGGAATGCCATCTGGGCCTGAGTTCTTTAATCATTAGATAATAGCAATATTTCCATTAACTGTTGATGCATTATTGATACTAGGAGTCCTTAATTTGACAAAGGGTCAACTTGCAGCTCTGGTGTCACCCAATAAATTTTGGACTTTTCTGGGTCAACACGAGTAGCATGGAAGCAGTTCATATATTTTAAATGTACTTTGCTGGTGATTGACTCCTTGTTTGTGGTTGTGAAGTTCCTCACCTTTAGGACTATAATCTCCTGAGCCTTTTTAAATTTTTGCTTTTGGTAAAAGAAATAGGTGGTACATTCCCACCGAGTGTAATATCAAAACAATGTGAAGCTTAGTTTCTATTCTTCTTGATTAATGAGTTCAAGGCAGTATATCTCTTGGGTGGCTTCCCATGCTTATAACAATTGAGGGAAGTTGTCAGTTGGCAATTCCCTTTTTGATGCTCTATTCTGGCTTTGTCTTTCTGGTCATTGACATAGGCCACAATTATATGGTATTTCACAGTAGTAGGTGACCTTTAAAATTCTCAATTTATTCTTTGCCTGCTTGTATTAAGCAGTTTGCAAATGTGGTGGGATGGTGTCTCATGTACATGAATTGCAGAAATTATCTTTTCTCTGAAGAACTTGTTATTCAGGAGTGCTGAGGCGATCTTTAGACAAAACCTTCATAATAGTTTAAGGTTGATCTTAAGGTTTACCCTAAGTAACCTAAAGTCACTAATGGTGTTATCTTAGGTCATAGGGGAAGAGAATCAGCTGAATAGCAAGGAGTCAATTAGGGCCATAGCATCCCCAAAGCTAATTTTGAATCACCGCCATATGTACTGGATTTGAGTAATGCAGCCGAGGCCAGATGTGGATAGGGGCACTATTGAGACCACTGGATCATAGGATCTCCTGAAGTTGATTAGTCCTCCATCAATCCTGTGTGGTGGTGGGGGGTGTCTTAGACTAACTTAACATGGTGTTGAAATTGCCCATCAGCACCGTGTTTCATGGAAGTTGGAGTTGGGCGTGTTCCTCCAATAACTGATCTTGTTCCAAGCCTGCATTTGTCAGTGATATATTTGTGGCAAATTATAAGACCTTGGATAAGGACAACTTACCAATACTAGGTGTTTGTCAGGGTGTTTTAAAAATTAGTGGGTTTTTCACCAGAGGATAGAGGATGATAAGGGTACTTATTTTGTCCAACTGGAGTTTCCTCCAAGTTGTTTATTCCATGCTTTGATTTCAGAGTGGTGACATGGGGCGCCTGGACAGGTGCGATACTAATGTGAGCTGCCTGGAGTTGTGGAGGAAGAATCTCTGCTTGTAATCCTGCAGCCCATTGGAGTTGATGGACTCCATGTTTAGAGTGCCCC
Source organism: Massospora cicadina (assembly GCA_022478985.1). Lineage (NCBI taxonomy): Eukaryota > Fungi > Entomophthoromycota > Entomophthoromycetes > Entomophthorales > Entomophthoraceae > Massospora > Massospora cicadina. The sequence goes on along the minus strand of JAKSZP010008187.1, from coordinate 73,175 downwards.
CGTGGGACCTCATAGTTGACCCCCTACATACCTGGGAATGCCAGCACTTAAACCTGCATCCAGGAGGAAGATTTTTAAGTCCATGAGCTTAACTCTTGGCAGTAATCTGAGGGAGCATTAAGGGCTTGAAGGATTGTTCTAGTTGAGGTGGTTGAGGATCAAGTGAGCTAGTCTAGAATGCTACCCCTGCTAATTTGTGATAGAGGGCTCTGATTTTCCTAATTTGCCTACTCCATTTGTGTATTATTTGATTTTATGATTCTAAGGTCACCTCCTCTAGTACTAAAAACGAGGTCAAAGTTATATGCAAATAGATGGTGGGTGTCAGGCTTCGTGATGACAAAGAGCTGAAATTGACCATGTCAAGTCAACCTTTGACAAGAATCAACTATTTTCATTTTGGGGGTGAAATTACCAAATAACAATGATGAAAATCATCAGCAAGCTCTTATTGCCTCCAATACTGTGTCTTACAAAAGTATTTAGATAGTAAATTATTGGATAAAACGATCTCAGCCATTAAACTTATAAAATGGGGTTTGGAATCACTAGAAACTAAAGATCCAAACTAAGAGGTCTCTAGAAAAATCACCTCAACGTTGTGTCCCCACCAAACCTGTAGATTTGTTAAACTTAAACTAAGAAAGGATCTTGAATTTTAAATTAGCTAAATTTCGCCTTGAGAGTACTTTCGTCTTAGTTTTTAAAAAACATCGCAAGATTTAATTTAGGGCAACTTTAGTTCCAAATTAAAACAAAACAGTGATCTTTTCCAACTATAGCAAAATTCATTTAGTGGTGCTTACTACAGGGGAACATGAGTTGTTGTAATAAGCAAAACTGTATATTGTGAAATGGAGGAATTTAATCAAGATGGTCCTAATTTTAGGTCTGGAAGTGTGAACCGTTGAATCAATAATTCAAGGTCAGAGAAGCCTTCCCTGCAATCTGAAACTTTATCCCTTTTAACTTCTTTTGAGTTTGGAAAAAAACTCTCTTTAACCGCTCAAAGTCACTTTTGAGCGATTTTAAATTTAAGTTTATTTATCTACAGCCATCTACCCAAAAACCTATTCTTTGATGTCCTTGGCTCTGCCGCCTGCCACCCCAGTGTTGGGTAGCAGTGCACCCCCACCTAGCGTTTTTCGCCCTGCAGGCAAGCGCGTTTGGACGGGTTCAAACAGCCCGCCCACTGCTTCCAACCGTTTTGTCCCCCCACGGGACTTAGCGCTCCACCTGGCGCGCGTCCACCCTTCTCGCCCCCATCCTCTCGCCCTCCCTCGCTCTGCTATCCGCTATTGCCTCAGAGTGGACTATGGGCGTTTGTTCCCATATGCTGATAAGGCAATTATTGACCTAGCCACTACAGCCTTTGCGCCAGCTGGCTTTATAGACTTCCGCCCTTTTAAGGGCTACTTTGACGTTGGGTTCCAATCTGAGGAGGATGCTGAAGCGGCAGCACAAACTCCTCTAATTTATAAAAAAAACCCCATTCCCACAACCCGTACTCGCCTCCCTTCAGACACCACGCTAGTGGTATCCTTTGCAAATCTCCCATCCCACCTTCCACCCCAGGTTTTGTATGACCAGTTGGTCGCGGGGCTCATGGCTTATGGCACTCAGCTCAACCTCATCTTTGCCATTCCATCTGGTGCAGAACGCCTTGCTGCTCCTCGTGCAACAGCCACCAACATACCACACCACCCTACCATAGCCCAACAAATCCCACCCCGCGCTAGTGTGGCTGCAGCGCCAGATCATTTCTTTTGGGCTCGGGTCAATAATGGTAGGCAGATTTGTTCCCTCTGCTTTGGCATCGACCATGCATAAGAGCATGCCCTAAGGCCAAATCCGCTGATGCAACTTCTGAGCCCCCTCTGGAGGTTCAGTATGGGGCACTTTGCTGCCCCCTCCCACCCTCCAATCTCGTTCAGTGGGCCCACATGGAAAATCAGCCCCACCCAAAACCTCCATCCTCACTCTCCCACCTAAATCTAAGCCAGCCAATTAGAGCAATGCTTGGACCAACATTCACACCCAAGCAGCTGCCCATTCGCCCAATCCTACCCACTCAAATTTAAATGCCACTATTCCAGTGAACCAAAATCCATGGGATCTATTGGCTGAAACTGACGAATCAGGTAATATCCTCATTAGTAAGCATACAGGTCAACCTCTCTGCCATGGTGATTATGGTCGGGCAGAATTTTTCCTTCCTGACTTTGATGAAACCCCTACCCCTCGCCATTTCGCTCCTCTACCCAATACAGCCCCTTCCAAAGTGACCACCAGCTCGCCTTAGCTGCGGTGGCCTCTCCTCATTGCCCAAAACTACGCACCGCGGTGGCCCAGTCAGTGGCTCATCTCCAGCATGGCCTGCCCACCATCTTCTTCCCCCCGACTTCCCTGAATCTCCCTGCAGTGACATCTCAAAACTATTTGATGATGCTGAAATCGCTGTTATGAATGTCGCAACGCTTGCTTCATTCAACCCCTCAGCCAAAATCACCCGCCACAGTATCTACCTTTTCACCCAACTTCCTGAAGCCCGCAAAGAAGCTGAAGTTCTCCTCGCAGCTTTTGTTGAAACACTTTCCCATCATTATCTTGATGCAGAAGTGGAAAACTCTTACTACGCTGACCTCAGCCCCCACTATGCAGATGCCCCAACGCCCTGGCTCTCTGCTCTGATCTGGTACTGTAACCAACACCCCTTGATCGAGGTGGGTCTTTCTGAAAACCAACCCCCGACCCCTCCTCATCCTCTGCCATGGTGGGTTAAGCAGTTTCTGCTTCCCACCTGGTTAGTAGTTTGTTTTGCCGTTTTGAGTGTTGTGATCGGTACTGTCTGTCCCCTGGTCAGCATACCTCGAATAAATCTACAAATCAACTTCTTTTGAGTTTATTTTACCTAACATAAATCAAGAACAAAATTGCCTATATTTTGAAAATATTGATGATACAAATAAGCAATCATTGGAGGGTAATTATGCTGCTTGAAGTCGGACTTCCTGCGCTCAGACCACTCAAGTAAGCACTACTATGAGAGATTTATATACCTCTGCTCAATTACCCTCTATATTAACGGCAACAGGTTTTAATAGTATCTTTGTTTCTTTTTATATCCTGCTTTACACCATTTGCTCCAAATTGTAGGCATGCATAACTATGAACTTTCTCGTTAAATTGGGTTAATTTGAAAAGTTACATACCCATATAAATATTTTTTATAAAGTTGCCTCTGACTAAGTGCGAGATAACAGAGGAGCTTAATGGATAATCTTTGCCTTATTACTAAGATCCGAGGACAAAATACTCTGCTGGATGAAAGTTTACCCAATTATTTATACAATTATATTAGTCAATTATAATAAACTAATGATATTGAAGTTCAGAATAGGTCAGTCATTTTATATACCCAATCTCAATGATTAACTTCTCATTGTAATCAACGTGTAGCTTTATTTGAAACTCAACTCCTAGAGTTGCAGCAAAGGGTCCAAGGTTTATCTGTTCAAGAGCCTAATCTTGAATTATAAGGCCATCCTGAGCCACCTGGCCCTCCTGGAACCTCTGAACCCTTCCCTGATGATGGTCCAGACAGAGTTTACATCCTGTCCTTTCTGTCTAATCTATATCCTCAATTGACCAATATTTCTAGGGCTAATAAGGTTCAATTTGATGGACAGCCAAAGGTTTTTGAGTAACCCTAGATGCATTATCTGGTGAGATGGACAGTCTACATGCGCTCACTCAAGTAACTGATGATTGATTGGATAAGTTAGAGCAGAATTATGAATAAGTATTTACCTGTGTTAGCTGATGTGAATATAGTCTTAATGCTCAACAACTTGAACTACAAGCCCTCTGAAACCAGCTTGACTCTAAGTTGTCCTATAAAAGCTTTGATTGTTATTGGAGAAAAATCCAAGTTGATTTTGATCTGCTGAGACGCTGATTATATCAGAATGTTCGCCATGAGTATCCTGAGATTGAAATATCTGAGACCAAACCTACTATTGGTTTTAATACGCTCTCAGTTTCTTTTTCTAGTAATGACTTTATAATACTTTAAAGAGAAGTTTATACCTGTGGAAAAAAACATCGCCTCTTTCATTAATGCCTATGGAAGTTCTATGGAAGATAAATCAAATCACCAGAAGGTTAAACATATTCATCTTTTCTTAAATAGTGCTGCAAGGGAAATCATGGCACTCATTTTAAAGAATGCCAAACTTGGGTTCAGGTGCGGACTGCTCTAATGTAAGAAATTATAAAAGTGATCAATCGCTTTCAACAAAAATCAAGAGTTTATGGCCATTCATTCAATTAGAGGAGAAGCCATCGTTGAGTTTGCTAGTTCTTTTAATTGACAATCCTGGCAATTAGTTACAACCAATCTGAATACTGTTGATATTGCAATTACTGCAGTTAGTTAAGCATTGGAAGCCCAACTAATATCATTTGCATTAAATTGGACTTAAGCAAACTTTTACAAATATTCAAAAAAAAACAAAGAGGATCTAAATCCAAATCTTACTCCTGTTCTGGTAAATCCTTCACATGCTCCAACTTCATCTATTCAGCCTCGTATGGATGCCCTGAAGCAAGAAAAGATGATTATCCTAGTGCTGTTATTGTAATGGTTTATGTCATAATGCAAAACAATGTTATAAAAGAAAATCTGATGAGGAGTCAAAAGATCAGTTAACATGAAAGAGGAGGCTCTTCGTGCTGAACAGAGTTTTATGCCTCAATCAGACCACTTAATTGATGATGATACTCAATCTATGGAAATGATTCAGCAAGTGTTAGCAGAAATAATAAGAATTCTAAATTTTTGTATTCTCCTCAGATGAAACCTAAGTTTTTAACTTCGTCACCTCAATTTGAGAGTACAGTTACTAGAGTCCTAGTCAAGGTATATAAGATATACGTTATGGCTATCATTGGCAGTGGCTCTCCTGTCAATGTTATATCTTCTAAATTAGTGAAGAGAATCAAAGTTGTTACAGACCTTCCACTTTATATGGAGTATGGCACTGCTAGGCCCTACCTTTATCAGATTCATAGAAGCATACTTAGCACTTCCTGTGAAATTTAAAAAGTTTTCTTAACTACTCCAACTGTATATTTTTATAATCCAAGTTATCAATCTTCTGTTAGGTACTTAAGTTTTAAGGGAGTATTCTGCTATAGTACATTACTTTGAAGGATTTCTTTCCCTCCTTGGAGATAGAGTACCAATATAGTTAGAGTCCAAACAAGATAGACGCAATGAAATCAAAGTTAGGACTTATCGCTTGAAAACCAACGAGAAGGTTAAACAAATTAATTATCATATTAGGGGACCCAGAGTTAAACTTCCTCCTGCTGTGGTAGAAGAAAAGGAAGTAATGCTATTGATTTTCTAAAATTAAATGTGATACCTCCAAAATCTTAAATTATTGTTGATACCAAGGTACATATTCATATATCTAAAGATACTTTATGTAAATAATAGAGTTAAAACCCAAACAATAAGAGAGAGTTTACCTTACTTAGAATATTGAATTCAGTTTATGCAAAATTAGTCTCTATAATATTGGTAAACATGACGAATCAAGCTCAGACTATAGAACCTAATACGCCTATTGCTTACGTTCAAACGTTACATATCCATAAGGTTGATTCACTTAAGGATTTTGGAAGCCTCCGCAAGTTTATGATTCAAGACCCTCCCATGTTTATATTTTTAATGTTTTCATTGGAAAGAAACTACCTTATAAACTTAGTACTCAAGTAGAAACCTATTGGAAACGTATGCTGACCTATTCTCTTCTGCTACCTATAGCTTTATTGAGATGTAGGGAGTATTGCATACTTTTTGTAAAGGTTAATGATCATACAGGAATCTTGTAAGGTTGGGAATTATGAGATTTGGGTATGTCAATGTTTGCAATTTCTTTTTCTGATGAGGTTTTCCTAAATGGGTCTATAGCGGGAAAAATACTTTAATGTTTATATAAATGGTTGTCCATTTTTGAGATTTACCCATCTGCTGATGAGTTGTTGGGACGCAATTAATTCTGGAGGCTTTTATGTGCGTCATGACTGACAATGCATTTAGCCTTTTTAGACAATATTTCAAAGTGAGGTCATCCCCAATGGACCACACTTTGGAATTCTATTCCAAAGTTTAAATTCATCCTAATAAAGACCTCTATTTGCTAGACCTTTCACAATTAATCTATTTTTATTATATTATCTGTTCAGCAGGTTGTTTCAGCGCAAATGGCGGTGTGATAGGAAAGTGAGGAAGGGGCGAACGTTTTGAGATCCTTTAGTGGTGATTCCCTGGTGGAGCAGAATACCCTGGCCCAGTGGAGGTTGGCTGGGGAGCTTGACAAAAGCTGTGGTGTAGGTGACCAGATGCTGGCAGGACATTGTTGTCCACTGCACCTTACCCTGCGCCTATCCCTTCAGGTTGGGTGTTACCAGAGTGGCCCAGAGGCAACAGAGGCCGGTTTGCCATACCTTAACCCAGTGTGCCCAGTGAGGCCACCCACCCAGATAAGAGTATTGAGGTTTGGTACAGCTATTGCCCTTTCCCTCATGGGAGTGACCTTCATCTGGGGTTTGGGTTCACAGCCAGTGGCAAGCTGGGCCTTGAGAGCCCCATCCGTTATAATGTTAAAGCTTATGATTCATACCCTCCCAGGCGTCGTCATTATTATAAGAGTAAAGCTGAGGAGGCTCAAGTAACCTCTGAGCTTAAACAACTACTTAAGGGAGGGTAACTAGTGCCCTCTAAATGTCCCTGGGCTCTCCACTTATGTAAATAAGAAAGAAGGATGGAGGCCATCATGTAGTGATGGATAATCAGATGTTGAATTTATTTACTAGAAAAGATAGTAATCCCCTACCCAGAAATGTTGACTCCTTGAGACTATTAGCTGGCGCTCAATATTTTTCTTCCATGGACTTAGCAAGTAATTGCTGGAAAACAAAGTTAGCCTCTGAAATAGAGCTAAGTGTGCCTTGGTTAATGAAGGGTTGTTTGAGCCTACGCAAATCCCAAAGGCTCTTCAATGCTCCAGCAACCTTCCAAAGAGCTATGGATGGTCTTACAGGAGATCTCAAGATGACTTGTGTTCTAGTATATCTTTTTGATATAATTATTTTTTTCAAAAACGTCTCTGATTATCTAAAGCATTTAAGGGAAGTAACTATTTGACTCCTTCAAGCTTCACACAAGTTGAAACCATCAAAGTGTTCCTTTTTCACAATGAGATGGAGTTTCCTAAACATAAAGTATCAAGGGTTTGAATTCAATCTCTTTTTAAATAATGTTGTTGCAATTAAGAATATGTCACGCCCTACTAGTTAAGATTATCTAAGTATCTTTAGGGTGGTCAGGTACTACAGTCATTTTTCCCTAGATTTTTATGAATTATTAGAGCCCCTATTTACTTGCTACAAAAAGGAGTACTGTTTGAGTGGAACTCTGAACAATGACAAACTTTCAGCTCATCAGGACTGCCTTGTGTAGTTGACCCATTCTAATACATCCTCAGTTTAATCAGCCTTTTATACTGTTTACAGACACTAGTAATGTTGCAGTGGTAGCAATCCTTACACAAAAGGATGAATTAAGTTAGATCATCCAGTTGCCTTTTACATTAAAAGCATAATTATTTATTTGAGGCAAGCCGACCAGGGGATGAACATTACCAAAAATAGAGAAAGAAAGTATTGACATGAAACCTGAGCAGGGTCAACTCTGTCGTAGAAAGTTTTTTCATTTTCAGATTGGGACTCAGATTTTTCTGGTTATGTCATGAGTAAAATTTTCATGTTATTATACCTACTAACTGCCAATAGCTTCCTTTGGCTGGCACCCCAATCGATGTGAAAAGGGTGGGTATCAAACCCACAACCTTCAGGTTAGTAGCTGTATGCCCTACCAACTTGCCTTCCACCCCCTTTAAAATCATAATTAAGGTAAAAAAAATTATAGTGTAACCGAGAAGGAGTGCCTGGCAGTCCTGTTAAAATACAAAAAAGTTCGTCCCTACTTGTATGGAACTCATTTCACTGTGGTCACCAATAATGCCTTACTATGGTGGATGCAGCATATGAAGGACCCTGACAGATGGTTAGAACGCTAGGCCCTTTGCTTAAAAATTTTGATTTATCTATTGAATACTATGCTGTAGCAATCCATTAAATGCATATTTTTTTAGTACTAGAACCATTAAATGCATATTGATTTTCTTAAATGACAGTTTTAGCCATTGTGATATCTGAGGAGGATTGGGTTTATGATATAATTGGACGCTATGAGTTATGAGAGTTATAAAAATCTCAAATTCAAGATGAGTTACAAAAATGACTACGAATATGCAAATCCAAAAAGGACTGTTATATTAAGATATTATTGGAGAATAGTTATCTTTTATTTGACTCTCATCTCGTACAGATATTATTTTAGATGGTCATACCACTGTTGGCCATGGATGTTAAAAAGACCTTTTTAGTAGTAATGTAAACGTTATTACTAGGATCATATGTTAGAAATGATACAGGAGGTAATAAACCCCTGCTTAGATTTAAGATCAAGATTAAGTAAGTCCAAAATATCACTATCAAGTGGTAGCTTCATCAGGACCATTTAGTGTTGCAAGTATAGATGTAGTTGGGCCGTTACCAGCAGGTTTACATGGACATTGGTATATTTTATTAGCTTTTAATCATTTGATAATATGTGTGAAAGCTAAACAAAACCATCAGCAACAGCCAAAATTACTGCTTTATTTTTATTTTGCTCAGTACTTGCTCAACATGGTTGCCCAAAGATCCTCCTTTCTGATAATAGGTTAAAAATTACTTTTCAAATTGTTCAAGGATTAACCTCACTCTTCAACACCAAATAGACTTCTGCTGATCCATATAATCCCTCCACTAATGGAATGGTGGAGCGAGATAATGATATGTTAGTCTCTATTATGAAAAATATGGCAGCCACTGATCCAATGAAATGGAATCTATATCTACCCTCAGTCTTACTAACATATTTAATCAGTTATCATCTCTTAATTAAAATGGCTTTATTTCAAGCTTTGTATTATGAGAAACAAGATTAGCAAGTACAGTTCAATCATTATTAGAAAGTTCAGTTCCTGGGAATAGAGATCTCATGATGAAAAATTGGCCGATGAAATAATTTGGTTGTAAGCAGTTGTCACAGATGGAATTATCTCAACCACTTTGTGGTAAATTATTAAAATCAACTCGTGCCACCCATCTTTACCAGTTTATCAATTAGGAGATCCAAATCTTTTAACTATAACCATGTTTGAGGTCAAACTAATAAGCTTGAAATATCTTGGTATGGATCCATAAAGTTACCTACAAAGTTGAAACTGACTAACCTATTGTATATTTTCCAAGGTACATTACTAATTGCGTTCATAGTAGGTTTCTAAACCCTTATGTCCCTCTATGACAGGATCTTGAGAGGGCATTGCCAGGATACTTGATGGCAAAGAGAGAAATTGACCACGTCTATGTCAAAGTTTGAAAAGAACAAGCTATTATTATCGTCAGGGGTGAAATTACCAACTACAATGAGAAAAAAAATTAGCAAGCTTTAATTTCCTCCAGTCCTATGTCTTATGATAGGATGTTAATAGGAAATTGTTGTTTACAATGATTCCAATCAAGCAAACTTATAAATTGGGGTTTGACATCGCTAGAAACTAAAGATCCCAGTTGAGAGGTCCCTAGGAATTCGCCTCAACGTTGTGTCCCCATCAAAACTATAGATATTAATATAGTTTAACTAGTATGAATCTTAAATTTTAAGTTAACTAAATTTAGTCTTGAGTCAATACTTTGTATTGGTTTTCCAGAACTGTTACAACCTTTAATTAAGGACAATTTCTGTCCTGAATTAGATTAAAACAGTGAACTCTTTCAACTATTGTGAGTTTAATAAAGTGAGCTCAAATTATTTGGTATGTCTGCATCAAGATGGGGTCTCTAAACATGCTTGGTAATTGAGTATCCTTTTTTGCCTGTGAGTTGCAGATGTTCACGCTTTGGGTTATGATACTTGTGCTATGGAGTTAGTATTGGGTGAGTCCATAATTTTAGTTTCTGCCAGGTTGGTTTTCACTGGGTTAGTTTGTGAGTTAAAAGGATTGCGATTATATTGCTCTGGTAAGGGTCAGGTAACTTGGAGGAAGTCCTGATTAAAAGGGGCTTTAACTCTACGAAGTATTGTTGCATGATCAGTTGCACGTTAATGATTATTATACATAGGGAGATTGGGGTTAGATCTTGTACTAGCATCTAATGAAATTTGGTCTTGGGATCGCTGCTGCCATTGTATGGGATTGCTTCTGGCTCATCATGGGGGTCTGACTTGTGGATAATAAGGTTTGTTGCAAGTGGTACAGCAGTTGTAAGGTGACCAAAAGCGTTTAACCTCAAGCAGTAGGCCTACAACATATTAGGATCATCGAAGGTATTCATACATATGATTCAATGACAGCAACTTATGCATAACTTCTATGTTTTGGGCCAATATGAGTTATGGGATGAAAGTTCCTATGGAAATGTGAGCCCAATTGATCAGAGCATAGTAAGATGGTGCGCTGAAGTCCATAGATAGGATTGTTCAGATTCTATTAGCCCTTGATGGAGTGCAAGTTTTGAGATTCGGTGTAAACTGTGATTAGAAGGTTCAAGAAAGTGATCCAGGAGATCTTTCCAAGATAAGAACTAGTTCTGGCTATGAATAAGAAGCCACACAGAATTTTTAATTGGTGGTTCCAGTCAGACAATTACAAGTCTGATATTGTGATAAGTGCGTTTCAGATGCAAATTAATATTATAATCCAAAAGACCCTGGCCAATTCTTGGTGGAACTCCTTGAATCAGGAGTAATACTTCTATACACACTCCTCAAAAAAATAGCTTAATTTTTGGTAGTCAGATCACACCAACCATGCAGCGAATCAAGGCAGTCAGTCCAAGGTCCCTCAGGCCACTTATAGTTTTCTTAAAACACCTAGACGGAGGCCACTCCCTTTTATAGGTCTGGAGGGGGTCCCACAAGGTGCAAATATTTTCCCGCCCAATGATTGGGTCAAATATCAAATCCTTACCTCACAGATTTGTCCTACCTGCCATCAACCCTCCGTTGGCCATTCTGTTAAAGCAAGGTGAGTCTCAAGATCTCCAATAGTTTAAAGCCCAATATTTTTAATTCAGCTATTCCTAGCCTAATCTGAATTTTACACCTCACTCACTTTAAGCCTCAATATGGTTAAATACTAAGCATTGAGATATTGAGAGGGTTTTCTTTCTTACTGCCCCATCCAACATAATAAAATATATATAGAAAACAACTTTTTAGTATTAGTAAAATCTTCATACCTTAAATTTAAAGTGGTATACAATCCCCAAAAAACATTCAATCTCACAGTTAAATTATTATTTCTCCTGCAAAATAAATGTTAGAATTCAGGTGTATAAAGCACTAGCGGATAAAAACAGCCTGAATTTCAACAAGTAGTGCTCACTACAGGGGCTGTACATAACAAATTTTTTTTAAAAATAGAGGTTGGTAGGGAACTTAGCCCTCACAACATCCTCGCTAAAATTAATCCTAGGCTAGCCACATTGGAACACCATCTAGCCAGTGCTTTTCTCGCCTTAAAAGGCTCGAGCAGCACTCCAGTTATTCACCCCCTTTCAGAGATAAGTTAACTCCGGGTGAAGGCAGTATTGACTCCTTCCTCCTTGTTTATGAATCTGCTATGGAAGGAGCAACTGAAGATCAAAATCCCCAGTACATCATTCCCCTGCTTGAAACTTTTCTCTCTCATTGCAATCACTTTTGCAACAAAATCAATTCAAGTCTGGTATTAGTTTGATAATCTCACCGAGGAGATTAGTTAGCGCCCATGTTGGGGAGCAGTTGGGCAAGTAAGGTAAAGGGCACAGGTGTTGGCCCCACAACATCAAAAGTTTGCAAATGCCCCGGGGAACCTGGAGGAATAGGCAAACTTAACAAAAAGCTGGCGGTAACCATTTCCCCAGAAATTTTAGCTTGGCAAGCGCGATGCAACCAGTACATCAATACACCACACTCTCAATCACTCTTGTTGATGGAACAGAGTACGAGTATTCCTGGATGTTCAGCAGACAGCGCTTAGGAAAAGTTTTGTGGGGATGTGCACACTCATTTCCTGAACGCGGTGTACGTTGCACCTCATTCCATGCCATGTGATTAGCTGAATCTCAGTTTTGAAAGCAAGGAAGCAGTGGACAAAGCTGCAATGGTGCGCGTTGTGTTAGACCCCCCAGACGGGCAGTGGGTCATTAAAACTAAGCGCACTAGATGGACAAAATCAAACCAGATTTTTGTAACTTTCGACTTTCTGCCCACTACAGTCAAACATGCCATACTCAAACAACACCTGAAGGCTGAGCTCGCCATATATGGCGAAATACAATCCTTAGAAATGCAGCACTTTACGCTGGTGCCACACCTGAGCACTAGCAAAGCGATTGCAGTCCTAACCCCAGATGAGAGGATAGTGAAGGATCTAACCCAAATCCTGCACACCTCTTTTGTCACTATCAAGGGACATGCCACCCACCCTTTCAGGGTCACCGTGGACAGCGCACTTCCCATCTGCGCCTATTGTGACGCGTTTGGCCACAAGGCAAACACCTGTCCCTCCAAGGAGGGAATCACATACCAAGAGCATCCCTCAGAGGCTATGTGCGCCGGGGAGGCCCACTATGAACCAACCGCCAATACAAAGGAGGCCTTCCTGTGGGGAGCGCAAGGTTGCTACTTAGTAGTGCACCCAATATACCCTCAAGAGCAGAAGAAGGCCAAACAGGCCCGCAAGGCGGTGGCCAGGGAGGTGACCAAGGTCGCTTCCACTATCCTGCCCTCCCAGCTCCAGGAGGACATCTTGACTTTCATGGCAGAAGCAGCTTGAGAATCTCTCAACCAATCAGATTGGCACGCCCAAGCCAATTGGGCTGCCCAAGCTGAAGTCCCGATGGGTGAGTCAATTTCACCTGACCAATGCACCCAAGCCTCGATTGAAACCAAATCAGTCTCCAACCTCCCAGCTAAAAATTCAAAATCTTGCATTGGTGCACTGAAAATGCACACACCACAAAAATCTCGTTTTGCAGCGGGGATTAAAGCGAAGGCAAAAGCCAACACTGACCTGACTGCTAAATCTACCCATACCACCAACGACGTTGCATCACATACCCAGGCCACCAAAAAGTGCCATGAAGAATAAGAGAAGGCTGAAGGGCTCAGGTGCCCTTCCCCTCACACCTAAGGTGCAATGGGCGGAGCCTTTACTTTAGGAACGTTGAACATCGCAGGAATCAAAGCCTCGCTATCCTGAGCTAGGAAACTGAGTTTTTTACAACATAATCTACCCATGGACATCCTGGCCATCCAGGAGTCCCACTGTCCACGCGGTTCTGAGGAAACATGGAAATCCATGCTCCTCCCTTCCCTATCCTTCTGTTCTGAGCACTTGGGGGTGCTTATTCAAAAAAATTATCTTAAATTTTTATTGTCTGAATCCTTCCTTAGTGGCCACGTCCTCATTGTCAATTTTTCATGGGCTGACATAGTGCACACTATCGTCAATATTTACACCCTGACCTGTTCACAAGAACATCAGGAATTTTTCTCCTTGGTCAAATCCCTTCTGGTACCCCCTGACCCTTTTGTCGTTGGTGATATGAGCTGTTGGTTGAACCCATCCACCAACTGCTGGCCTTCTTTATCTTCCCTACCACAGGGACATGTAGAACTATGCGTCCTTAAGGCCACTCTAGGGTTGATTGACTATCTGCCGCGTCATGCTCCACTTCTCAAAAACATGTCGCGCCCCCATATCCACGATGGCCAGTTAAGGTTCATGTCCCGCATGACCTTATCCTTGCGCGTCAAAATTTAACACCCAAATTTACCATTTCACCACAATGAAGATTTATTTCTCTGATCACAGGTTGGTTTTGATATCCTTCCGCCTACCCAACCCTGTTGCTTGGGCTCCAAATTGGTGCAAACTTCACCTGGCTGAAATTGTGTCACCATGATTTTCCTCATGGATGGAATCTGCAACCACAGCTCCATAGTTTATCACACCATTTTGCACTGATCCAATTTCCACCTGGTCAGCCTTCAAGGTGGACACAATCTGCCAGGCTCGCCACCTGTCCTCCTGATGTTCACAATATGCCTCAGCAGTCATCTCACGCGCTCTGACAGAGCTGGCCCACCTAGAGTCCAATGTCCCAGCCAAGGGCTACAGCCCTGCTTGGGGCTGCAAGTGGGTGGAAGTAGCTGCCCACCTTAACGCTCTTGAGCGGCAACACAAGCATTGGATTTGTGTTCAGTACAGATCTAAACACATCACAGTGGGCGCCACATGCTCCGCTTACTTATTTCGAAAATTCTTTGCACTGCGCCAGAGCTTGGCCTGCACACAGGTGCAAAGGTCAGACAATTACGTAGCGGATATGCCAGCTGAAGTGGCGATCAAGATACAAAATTATCACTCCGAATTGTACTGATTTGACCCGATTCTACCAGCTGAAATGGCGAATTTTCTCGATAAAACACACATCTGCACCATTTCCTGTTTCCCAGAGTTGATGAATTTTATTACTCCGGACAAGATCTGGTCCTCCGTCTGTGGTGCACCAAATAGGAAATGCGCAGCCCTGATGGCATTCCTTATGAGTTTTATACTAAGTACTTCAAATATTTATCCCCACTGTTGCTTGCCTCTTTTAACCAGAGCCTTTTGGAAATGCGCCTCCTAACAGGAGGGCAAGAGGCCTACACCATTACGCTCTTCAAAAGAGGGGATAAGCTAAACTTGGCCAACTAGCGCCCCATTTCTCTAACCAACACTAGTACTAAAATTTTGACTAAAATCATGGCTAACCGTCTAGGGATTGTTGCCTCTGCTACCATCTCCCCATAACAATTTGGTTTCCTACCCAGAAGGTCTATTTGGGACAACGTCATACTGTGGCCAACGCCTGTCAGTCCACGGCCTCTGGTGCACTTGTAATTTTAGATCAACAGAAGGCCTATGATATAGTTAACTGGGATTACCTCAGGGCCTGCCTCCACTAATTCCGCCTACCCCCTCGCTTCATCAGTTGGGTGATGCTGCTGACAGAATTCGCCACAATGGCTGTGCGTGGCCCTGGCTTTCTCACGGACATAGTCCATCCTCAAAGGGGACTACGCCAAGGGGATCCCCTTAGCCCACTCTTATATAACTTCAGCCTTGACCCACTTCTTTAAAATGTGAATGACCGCCTTACTGGGGTCCACATGCATGGCCAAGCCCCGGTCAAAATGTTGGCATTTGCTGATGACTGTGTGGTTGGGGTGTCTAACAATCATGATGCACGCATGCTTGAAGCCCTCATCCAGGAATATTCCCGAGTAAGTAATGCTGGACTCAACGCCTCCAAAACCAAAATCATTCTCCTTGGTCGGTATCATACCCGCTGGGCCTCAGCGCCCTGTTTCCAGTCCACCCCATCTGCTAGCACGCTCGCTTGCTTACCCTGCCTATTCCACACCGCCTCACTTGTGCTCCCTTTTGTGCCGCGCCCTACCGCTGGGCTGGTCCGCCATTTGGGGGTGTGGTTGGAGGCAGGCGGGTATGCCTCAATGGTGATGGAAAACCATATTCTGGACAACGTGATGAAGCGCATCGCCTCCCTCAGAGCCCACCCTAATTCCCTAACCGGCAGGGTTTTACTAGCCAACTCTATGCTCCTCTCCAAAGTTTGGTTTGGGGCCTAGACCATCGCCTTCTCCCCAGGTTTCTTCAAGTCACTGAATGTCCTTCTGAAAGGGTGGCTTTGGTTGGGCCACCCACCGCCAGTGCGACTAGAGGTCATGTCTGGCCCTCTCCGTAGTGGAGGCATGGGCCTGCTCAACTTTGAGGCCCATGCTGCAAAGATCCTGGGCACCTGGATCGCTGCTGTTACCATCCCTACACTTCCGGCCCAGCACTGGTCCCGCGCGGCCCACTCCAACTTCTCCCGCGCCCTGGGCCTTACCAATCCGTCACACCCTCACTCTTTGATAAATTATCTGACTTCCCATCTTTCAGCCGCAGGTCCCCATGGAACTGCACCCCACTTCAAACGAATCCTCCTCTCCATGCGGAGCGCTGAGTGGAGAATTTGTATCTGTGGACACACTGCCCAGAGTGGGCGTCCCTCTCCTTGGTTCACACAGGAAGTACAAGGACTACCCATTCTGGACGGCTTGATACCCGCGAGGCCCCATATCTTGGCCAGGGTGGACTACCTGGACATGATGAACATCCCTTATTCTCTTGAAACCCAGAAAATAATTTGGAAATACGCCTACCACCCTCTTCTGCAGCCTCATATTCATTCCCATGTGTGGCGCTGCTTGAGGCGGATGTACCATACTGCTGAGCGCTCTAATGAATTGCACTCATCCTGCTTCGTGTGTGGCCAGTATGGTACGCTGTTTCACAGCCTGGAGAAGTGCTCTACATCTAAAACGATATGGCGTGAGGTGCAACGTCTGGTTTACCAGGATCAGGAACAACCCTTCATTTTGTCTAGGGATATGTTTGCTTTATCTATGGTCTCCCCTCTTCCACCCTCCCTCCATGCTTTGGTGGTTGCAATTGCCATGTGGACTATCCACACGATTGTCTTGGATGCCATCGCAGGCTCCACCCCCACCCTCCCAGAAGCTGTCCGCTGGTTCCATTTGCACTTAGTGGAACACTTTCAAGCGTGGATGTTTGGATACCTCCCACCGTGTCGCCATCAGTTAGTCTCCTCCTGGTTCCCTGTCTGGTTCAGAAAATCTGACCCCTTCCTCCACATGTGCTTAATCATGATTCCAGCCCCTATACACGTTCCCCTCTCCCAGTAGTGGCGTTCCCGCTGGCAACAGTAGACAGCATTAGCTTCTCTGGGGTGCCCCTATTACTGTTTTTCATTTTCTTTGTGTCTTATCAGAAGTGTATGTCCCCTGGTCAGCCTTCCCCACAATATATTTAATTTTAAATTTAAATCATTCCCCTGGTTGATTTTTTTAGCTCAAGAAATATTGGTTCAAACATAGTCAACCTCAGCACCTGGGAGGAGGTTAAGCAAGCGCTTATTAAGTAATTTTGGTTCCACGCAGAGTTTACAACGGCAAAAACAGGCATTTATGTGCCTTAGTCTGAAAAAGGGATAATCAATTACCTCTTTTGTTGAGCGGTTCTATAGGGAGGTTTAACCTCTGTTGCTTGACAAAATTTTTAACTCTAGATGATGCTATTGCTGTTATCTTGACTGGAATGGCGTCTCATCATGCTTTATCAATGCATATCTCTGCTGTCAAACCCATCTTAAGAAATTTAAGGGATATCAAAGAGGCTCTGGTAGGGATAGCTGCATTTATATACTGATCCTATGCTAGGAGCTCTGAGGAAAGAATCTACTTAACCCCTCTAGCCTCTATGGCTGTCTCCCTTTGAAACCTGCTCCCGCGTAGCTGCCACACCAATTTGCTCCTCCACCATGTGAGGATAGCCTGAGGATAATGGCAGTGATGAGGTAGCGCTCCCCTCCCACATCAGTTCAAAAAGCTCTGCCATTAAAGTCAGTTATCACTCAATTTTGATCTCCTTTTTTTCAAAGCGGTCTTCTAAGGTGGATCAATTGTCACTTCCCTCAAAGTCGCTGTCTTTATCTTTTTTAACCTCTCCTCTGCGCATTTATAGTCCAAGACCAGTAGCCATGGGATAGCCCAGACCCCTACGTCAAAGGCTAAATGTAAAGCTATAGCAATTACAGCATCTCCACCAAAAGTTAATAAGGTATATAGCGCCCCCAGAGCAACTCCTGCAACAAAGGAAGCTCTGTACTTACCTCACAATCGATATAATCCTTGACGTGCATAAATAATCCCTCTGATGATGAATTTGAAAGGGTTTGTGATGATGTCAATCAGAATGTTTTAGGAGCCCCAGGTGAAGTGGAGGTACCTGACAGTTTGAACCCTTGAGAGAGTATATATGGTTAGGAACCCCCGCCAAACATATCTTCATCAAGTGTTAAAGAGTCTGAGGTCATTGACACTGCCAGTGACGGTGACTAGCACATTGCCACATTGATTCAACATACCCAGTGTGCTCATATTTGCAGTCTATCCAAGAGAAATACCCTGAGACTGCCAAAAGACTTGCCTCTACTCTCCGTCTAATGGAGGTCCTCGCTCTTTCTCCCAACTTGGGTGGAACCTTTACCAAAGCGGAGATCATCATTAATGGAGTGTGGGGTTAGGGCTATCATTGACACTGGGTCCCTGTTGAACTTTGTGTCAACAAAACTCATAAAAAAAACTGAGCTGGCCCCTAACTTTGACTACACTCAAGATTTTAAAACTGCTGGTCCTTCCTGCACCCGCGCTATTGGAGCCTATATTTCTCTGACTATTAGTTTTGGGAAGCTCATCTTGTCAGCCCCAGCGGTGGCCTTGACTAACAATACCTATGATCTACATATTGGTACCCAGTTTATGTCTAAATATGAAGGGATTTTTAACTTGAAGCAGGCCTCGCCCTGCTTAACTAAAGTTTCTCTAATTCTGAGCAATGGTGAGCTTAATAAAAAGTAATATTCTTGCACAGTTTAGTATTTATCCCCCGCCTTATCTCTGTACTAATCAAAGGCGAGATGAAATATAAAAAGTCTGCCTCACTCAGTGGACGCCCTAGAGGGTATCCCTTTCTATGCATTAAAAGAGGTAGTAATTAAAGTTGGCGAACAACGGGTAGTTGACACTAAGATTACCTTACAAATCTCCTACAACTGCTAACTGCACTAAATAAGGATCTATGGAGTTATCCCTCTAGAGCCCCGAGTATTGCCAAGAGTGCTAGACCAAGCTTATTGAAGACCTATTAATTTCCTGGTGGGGAATCTCACCAAGAGGGACATGGTCATAAAAAAGAATAATGAGATTAGAAGAGGCCTACTGGTCCCTATTGATAACATTAAACAAGTATATTGTATTGGGTCTATGTTGGATATGAGCTTACCCGCTGATCTATCCTTATGTTCTGCCTACTGTTCTTATCTCTGATGAACTAACCCCAGAGGAGCTTGACAAAGTCCACACCCTGCTCAAGGCCTATAGCGACATTTTATCCAAATCTGAAACTGACTATGGGCACATGAAGGGTTAAACTCTATCTATTGATGTTGGGGAGGCTCACCCTATTTGATCCAAGCCCTACTACAAATCTAAAGTTCAGGAGATAAAGATGCTGATGGAGCCCAAAGAGCTGCTGGACGCTTGGTTGCTGGTGATCTCACGAAGCCCTTTGTTGGATTTTGTGTGATGAAAATGCTCGCTAATGCTTTGTGACCTTAATATCCAAAAATTAAAAGAAGATGTTTTTTCCACCACTTATATAAAATAAGAAAGACTAATAGTAACTAAAACTCTTCGGTTTTTATATCTTTATTAGTGAAATCCTTAGGGGTAAGGAAAATGAACCCTCTTGATATCATACCAATTAGTATTTAATTGTATTGAGGGTCAAGGGAAATTCAATGATAAATTCAGAACAGCTTGTTACAGTCCAAATAAGAAAATATGCGACTTCAGCCTATAAAAACTCAGAAAACTTGCTTCACTTTGGTTGAACGATTGATGGGGAGTTAATTTTTGGCAATATTTACCTGTGGGGTAACGATCTAATATATTTTAATCAATTTTCTTTTGCAAAACTTATTGCATCTTGGGAGCCCCACCACGCCTATAAAAGGGGGTGGTCCCCTCTTAGGTGTTGGTTTTGATCTAGACGTGATAAGGTGGGGAGGGACCTTGGAAGAGCTCCCTTGATTACGCCAATGAGTCAGAATATTCTGACTCCCTAAACTCAAACTATTTGGCTAAGTTTTTGTAATATCTAAAGAATTATTGCCCTGTACAGCGGATTCCACCACAAATAATCCGGGGTCTTTTAGCTGATTTTACCATCCTCTTCATCCATAACGCTCTTCCCATAATATTGGAGTTGCAATTGTCCGACACCCTTGGTCATCCCCTCTTCTACCTATAAAAATGAAAAATGGAGGTCATTGGGTAGTGATGAACTACCGCAAATTGAACAACCTCACAAAGATGGATAGATACCCTATCTTCACATTTATGATGCTCTGGCCCTACTCGATGGGTCTAAAAAATTTTCCTCCATGTAATTGGCCAGAGGTAATGGCAGATTACCTTTCTCCACAGGATCAGGAGATGTGTGCCCTTATCTGCAGCAAGGGTTTTTTATAAACCTCTTGGCTACCTCATGGGTGTGTAATATGCCTGCTACTTTTCAGTGGGCGATGGATCACATCCTCCAGGATCTTAAGCTGAGCTGTGTGATCTTAAATATAGATTACATCACAGTTTTCTTGAAAATTTCAACAAGCACCTCATGCATCTAAAGGAAGCGTTCCAGCACTTGCGGGCATCTAACATCAGAAGGAAGCCCTCTAAATGTACGTTCCTCCCTTTGAAGCTGGATTTCCTTGAACACCCCATATCAAAATATGGGATTCAACCCCTATAAGATAAGGTTAAAGCGATCTCCAGAATGCCTGCGCATAAAGCTCTTTACAAAATTCAGGTTTTTGGGTGATTGGGTATCACTGTCAATTTATCCCCAAGTTTGCTCATCTCGGTGAGTGCCTAGTACGTCTCCAGGCTAAGAACACCTTTTTCCATTGGGGTTATGAACAAAAGGCCGCGTTTGAGAATATAAATAAGTTGCTTCAACAAAGACCTATCCTCTACCACCCTAACTATGGCAAGCCATTCATGGCATTTAAAGACACCTCCAAATATTCCGTTAGAGCTACCTTGGCTCAGTTGGATGAAAATAGATTAATCCCGTGTCCTACTTCAGTAAAACGCTCTCAAAATTTGAACACAATTACAGCGTCACTGAAAAGGAGTACCTAGCTATCTTACTCGCTGTCAAATGTTACCAGCCTTTTTTATATGGGACTTCATTTAAAGTGTTTACTGTCCATGAATCTTTAAATTAGTTACAGAATATGAATTTCCCATGGACGGTTGGCTAACTGGGATCTTAAGCCCCAGCATTATGATATGAAAATTAAGCATCGGTCCTGAACTTGCCACATGAATGTAGATGGGTTGACGCGGCTGCCTGTTATTACTTAGACAGTATTGAAGCTGAGAGATTACATGACCTCCTAATGAATCCTGACTCAAGGGTTGATGAAGATGAAACAGTACAAAAGATGCTTGCTCAGCACTCCTGTAACTCCAAGGTGGAGAATGGGAAGTTATGTTTGAAAATAGGGTCAATTGGTTGCTCTATCTATGGCCTCAAAGATAGTACCTGTGATCCTGGACTCTCACACTATCATATGCGATGGAGGAGTCCGTAATTAGTATAAAAAACAATATAGCTTCAGGAACTAGTATCAGTATCAACCTACTACGCCCCAACGACCCTTCCGCACCATAAGTTTGGACGTGGTAAGTTCTCGCCCTCAGAATACCAGTGGCAATCTTTATATCTTGGTAGGAATTAATCATTTCAATGAATGAGTTGAAGCTGTTGCTCTCCCCACTCATACTGAAAAAGCCACTGCTACCTTCTTACATCAATATATTCACTCAGCATGGTTTCCCCCAGGTCCTCCTTTGTGATAATAAGAAAACTTTACCTCCCAAGTGGTAAAGCTCCTCGCCACCTGAATGGAAACACAACAACTCTTCTTGGCCCCCTACAACCCATCCTTAAATGGTGCTGCATAGAGTGTTAACGGAACCTTAGTCTCTATACTCCAAAAAATGACCAATTCCTAACCTCGAGATTAGGTTTTTACCCTACCAGCGCGCTCATGGCCTATCATATTAGTTGCCATTGCATCCTCAGATTGTCCTCTTTCTGTTTGTTGTATGGGCTAGAACCTGGGGTGCTGGCTTTACTAGCCAAAGATAATTTCTCTGATTGGACTGACTCTGAGCAATTTATGAAAAAGTTAGCCCAGCACATCATCCAATTACAATCAGAGGCTATGATTAAC
This sequence comes from Massospora cicadina, assembly GCA_022478985.1. Taxonomy (NCBI): domain Eukaryota; kingdom Fungi; phylum Entomophthoromycota; class Entomophthoromycetes; order Entomophthorales; family Entomophthoraceae; genus Massospora; species Massospora cicadina. Next base: position 51,008 of record JAKSZP010008187.1, on the reverse strand, counting down.
TTGGAAAAGACTGTCACTAAAGAAGGCCAAGCAGCTATTGAGCTTCAGCCCCCTCTTCCTTCCTTCCAAGTATCAGACTTGGTGCTGTATTACCATAATAAAATCACGCCTAGAAGTTAGAAGCTTGGATCTATCTGGGAGGGACCTTTTGTAGTCACATACTAACAAGGGGATGATTACTCTATCAATTCCCTTACTTCTAGAGTCACTATCAACCAGGTCCAAGGCGTGTTCTTGCACCTTTATTCACCCTTTATAACTCTTGAAGGAGATAATGTTAAATAATTACAAGTCCAATATTGTGGTAAGAGCGTTCAAAATGTAAATGAAGGTAATATTAGCCAAAAGGCCCTGAGCATTACTTGGTGGAACCCTTATAATTGATGTAATAATTCTATACACACTACTCAGAAAAAATACTTGAGTTTTGGTAGTCAGATTGCACCAACCATGCAGCGGATATTGGGGGAGTCCGTCCAAGGTTCCTCCCCAGGCCAATTACAGTTTTTTAAAAAACCTAGGCGGAGACCACCCCCTTTTATAGGTTTGGAGGGGGTCCCACAAGGTGCAAATATTTACTGTCCAATGATTGAGTCAAATATCAAATCCTTACCTCTCAGATTTGTCCTACTTGCCATCAACCCTACATTGGCCATTCTGTCAAATCAAGGCGAGTCTCAAGATCTCCAATAGTTTAAAGCCCAATATCTTTAATTCAGCTATTCCTAGCCTAGTCTGAACTCTTCACCTCACTCACTTTGAGCCTCAATATGGGTAAATACTAATTTTGAATATTAAGAGCTCTCATTTTCTTACCTCCCCATCAAACATATTAATTTATATCTTAATACCAACTTCTTATTATTAATAAAATTTCATATTTTAAATTTAAAGCGGTATACAATCTCCAAAAAACATTTATTCCTGAAGTTGAGAGTATTATTTATCCTGCAAAAATATTGTTAAAATTTAGGTGTAAAAAGCATAAGCGGGCATTAAACCAGCCTGAACTGACAATATATGCAGCGCAGTCTGCATCTGCTGAATTTATGAATCCCACACCGATTTATTGGTTTTCCACTACTTTGTGAATATTGGTGTTGAGTTAAAAAGCTCTAGCTATTGTATCAAAGTAGGTAAAATAGCCTTTGGAGTGGAATTTGATAGGGTTTATGACTACAATAGACACAAATCATGGGTGGGAGGGGAGCGAGGAAGGGTTCTTTGCACTCTTTTTTTCACATTGCTTTTTACTTCTGCCACAAAGTTGGCCTCATGAGGGTTAATGGAAGTTGGCGCAGACGCTAGCCAATTTCTTCTAGCCCAAGAGGCATTATTAACACTTTTTTGTATAATCCAACACTCCAAGCTCAGCTTGAGGGACTTCATAAAATAATGTTGTCAGATTCTCTTTAAGTTTGCATGCTGGTACCTTCCAGGTTTCTTACACAGTAACTTGGGCTTTGGTGGTTCAGATTATTCTGTTTAAATTGGATGAATTGGTTACAAATCAATTGCCAGGATCAGGTTATCCTTAAACCAATCCATGGTCTCACCAGATATATAATAGCCAGTGGTAATAACCTAAGAAGGTCCTGCGTCTTTCTTGGCTCCTCAGCTAATTTTGTTGATAAATAAGATTTTTGAGGGCTGGCTATGATGTCATCTAATTTGGAAATAACATTTGATCCAGTTAGGCCCAATTGTCTGTATTGTTTAATTTGCAGGAAGGTGAAGTCTTCTTATCGCCCTGGAAAGTATCAGTGTTGACAGCTCTTCCGCCGCTGAAACTGGGGTTGTGGAGATACCTCTAGATTAAGGATCATCTATATGATGTGTCATAGTAAAGTAGAGTCAACTGAGGTGGTTGGTTCAACCTTATGATCTTCAAGAACTTTCTTGTTGGCATGTAGTGGGATAGCAAATAAATTTTTTGGCTGCCATTTAGAAACAGGTAGTTCTTGTTGATGCACGTGTCAGAATCCAAGTGTTCTAGAGTTTGGGGTGGGTTCTGAATTTCTCCACCAATTTTTGGGATCCTTAGCAAATTTTGCTAACATTATGTGGTAGTTTTTGATAATTTTTTAAAAGTGGCTAAACTTCCAGGTTAATGCGATGTTTGAAATTGAAGTTTAGCGCAAAATGCTTAGCATTGAAGTTCTTTAATGCCTTGGCTTTTGAAAGTTGTTTTTTAGCAATTATATAAGGGAGATTTAGGTACTTTTATCATGTTTTAATCTTATGTTCATTTCATTTTTTTGACAGGTTAACTGTCCAATCATTATAAAAGTACATTTGACATTGGATTTTATTAAGAGTATTAATCAGCAGAAATAGCTTCTTATCTATCTGATATAAAGATAAGACAAATCTTTAAATCAGAAATTTTAATATGTAAATTTTTTGTTATTTCTTGTTATAATAATAATTTCTGATAATTTATTGCAATCAAAAAAAGTAAATGGTGGGTACAAGGATAGATCAGTAGACTAGTGTTGTTTCATAAAATCAACTTTTATATTAAGAAAATTAGTAAGAAGATGCATACATATCATCTTTCTTTCGCTTTGATAGCTATAATTGAAGCCAAATTCAGATTTAAAAGATACAAAACACAGCTGCCCAAATGAGCACAAAATTAAAGGATGATGATGGTTTCAACGGCCACTGCCCTGGCATGGGGCAGTGGTGCGCCACCTGCTGGTGTGCTTTGACCACCACTGAGGCATGCTTGGGCTAGCTCTGCTAGCCCTCTCAACGCTACCAGGCGTTATGTCTCTCCTTGGGACTTGGCCCATCACCTTGCAAGCTCCCAGGTGGTTCTCCAGAGCCCTTTTGTGCTCCCACGTAGCAATTTGCGTTTTGGCCTCCAGATTAAATATGGAAATCTCTTTCCATATACAAGCACGGCCATCATCAAGATAGCCATGGTGGTTTTTAAACCTGCTAGCTTTATTAACTTCTGCCCCTTTGAGGGGTACTTTGATATCAGCTTCCATTCAGAAGCCAATGCAGCGGCAGCAGCCAAGCTGCAAATCATCTTTAAAAATCCCCATTCCCACCGTTTGAACCTTGCTCCAAGATGAGGCCACTTTGGTGGTCCAGTTTGCTGGGTTGCCCTCCCATCTTTCCTCTAAATGCCTCCACCATGAGCTAATGGAGGGTTTAACCATCTACAGCGCAGACCCCATGTTGCAGTTCGTGGTTCCAAATGGGCAGATTGTCTTGCCACGCCTCACACCTTCACAATAATCCGCCCATTTCATTTTGATACCCATCTTGCAATTCCCGCCCACACTATGATCAGATTCGCCCATGATCAACGGTTTTGGATGTGCATTAAACATGGCTGTGCCATTTGCCCCTTGTTCTTTGAGCTTGACCACTCAAAGTGCAAGTGCCCCACAGTCTTCGCTTCTGCCACTTCCACCAATCATTCCTCAGGTGTAAGGCCTGTGGCCATTTTGCCCCAATTTTTTGAATGGGGCTTGATCCTCCTGCCCCCAACCTCAGGTTGATTTGGTGCTGCTAGAAAAGCAGCAGCCAATCAAAACCAAAATTTTAAAAATTTTAATCACTATTTGACTGGATTACAGAATCCTGAGTTGATGGCTGAACCAGTTTCAGATGAGCTGATGTGATTGACAGAACGGGGCCAATCAACTCAAGCCACTGCACCAATTCTGGTGGCTGGCTCAGTGCTGGCCAAATCCAATCCGTTTGAGGCTCTCAAATGGATTGATGAGGATCAACACCCATACCATGTCAAGCCATATTTCACTTTGGAGGAATCTTTTGTTGATCCTCCAAAATTGCAGCCCTGCCGTTTTCACCCTCAAAATGGTTTTCTAATATATAATTATATCAATAAAATGGCAGTCAAAGCTGCTGCAGCTCCTGCCAACATCCTATTCCACCAACATCTTCATGTAACAATGGTGCCCCTTGTCAAGGGTATTCCTATCCCAAATTTCCCTCATGATTTTGAGGAGGATGCTAAATATGAAATTGATGAGCTTGCTTTCAGTACAAGCCACAAATACATTGATGCAGCAAAAAACTTCTCTTTTTAACTTCACTTACCCCAAAACCTGCCAGGGCATCAAGTCTTTCAATTGTGTGCTGGCTCTCATCATTTTCACTGAGCGTCAACTTGCTCAATATGTTGAGGCGATGGACACCGCTGGCATCATAAACAAAGAAAACCCACAACTATACCTCCATATGCCCCTTGTCACTGATGCTCCCACCCCAATGCTGCCCGCCATGGTCTGCCAGCTAAAGCGGGCGCCAGACAAAAATTTCTTCAATGCATCCTCACCTTCTAATATAGGCTTCCTAGGCTGTTAGCTGAGGTGCCATATTTGAAAAGAATTTATAACTAATAATCCCTTTGTTCGGCCCATTTGCAAATAAACTTGCATAACGGCTCCCCCTCTTGGGTTAAGCACCACTATTGATAAAAAAGATGCATATATATTTATAAGAATGAGTAGATAAATAGCATGAAACAGAATTTAATGTTTACCTGACAAATTTATATCCAACAAGAGTTGTATGCCATATAGTCATATATATAATTTAAAAAAGGATTAGCAATAGAATGTGAGATTTAATACTTTATAAACAGCTTCTTAATTATTTTCTTCAAGAGAAATGTCTTGAAAAGGTTCAGTAAAGCTATCCATTAGAAACTTTTGTTAGTATTAACAAAAAAGGAAAGTCTTAAGTATTGTTCACACTTGAAAATTGGCGCTATGAATTATAGATGAAAGAACTTTCAGAAGGCACCAATTTTTATTAAATATCAATACAATGCAAGGGTCTTGGCTACAAAACACAGTTTAATTACTATTTATACTAATGTGATTTTTTGACAAGGGCTAGTAAAAACACTATTGATACAATAGAGTTTAGAATATATAACCTCTTTTAATATAAATCTTTATGTGGAGCTTTATGGCGCAAATTAATTATAAGGCGCCTGAGATAATACCTTCAGTATCACTCTAAATACATGCAGTAATCTATTACAAATGCAAAAGCTTTATTATTGTTACTTTACAAATGAGAACTCTTAAAATAGAAAATTACATAAAAATTGACTAAAAAGGATTTTATGGAATTTATAGATAAATTGGAGTAAAAATGTACTTGAAGATTTGATTTGAGTTTATTATAATTTTAATATCAATTGGTGAAGGTCCTAAATGGTTATAAAGTCAAACATACCGAACTTACCCTTCCTGCTCATTTCTATAACTCATTCAATTATTGTTATAGCCTATAGTGTACTTAGTGTCCTTTTCCTTGTGCATCATTTCTTCAGTTAGTCCAGATGACAATTTTATTATAAAAAGTCTCATGTATGTTTATAGAAGACACACTATCTCTTAACAAATAAACCAAAAATCACCAAAATTGTCACAAATATCTTATATATTTTGGGAATGGTCATAAGCTATTTTTTTAAAAATTGTTTATTTTAGTAAAATTTATATAAAGTTTGGAAAAAATTATAAGATTCTAATGGTAATTATATTTCATTTCAGTTGAGTGAATTTGTAATAATTGTTTAATGTGATAAGTTTATAGATTTTTAATAAATGTTAGGTAGTTTTGATTGTTTTTTGTTAAAATTTGATGGTTGGATAAAATTAATCCCTTTGAGAAAACCATCAATGCTGATAGATTACTCCCATTGATGGATAATTTGATCCTTCCCATTTTTCTGAATAATCTGTAAATTAGATTCACCTCAAAACCTCCTTGATTGTATCTAATCAACCCAAATATTGCAGCTAAAAATAGTTATGATATTATGACTGATTATAGGATCACTTGGGTGAACTAAGTGATTTTATGGCACAAACCTAATTACATTTTTGAATTTAATGCAAATATGATTAATTAGTATTAATTTTTATATATGTTGGTCATTGTAATTGGCACAATAGTAATTGCACATGGGCGGCCCAAATGGGGAGTACCTAGTACTATTAAGTGTTGAATTTTCACGTTGAATAAGCTTGTCGATGCTTAATTATGTAAAATCCAACAATAGGGGTTAGAACCACTGAAAATAATAAAAGAAGTAAGCTTTAAAAATTTTAAAGTTATGGGTTTTTATATTTTTATTAGTTAACGCCCAGGATAAGAGAAAAACAAATCCCCTCAATATCTGACCTTTCAGTATTTAAATTGTATTGAGGGTCAGAGGAAATTCATTGGTAAGTTTGGATCAGCTTAGTATAGTCCAAATAAGGAAATATGAAAATTTGACCTATCAAAGCTTAGAAAACTCATTTCACTTAGGCAGAATGACGGATTGGGAGTTATTAAATGACAAGATGTTACTTGGGGTAATGACTTAATAAATTTCAGCCAATCCCAATTTGATAAAATTATTGTACCTTGGGAGACCACGCCACGCCTATAAATGGGGGTGGTCCCCACATAGGTGATTGAAGAGAACTAGTAGTGTCTGGGAGAGATCAATCTTATGGATGCCCCTGAGCCCACCATGTGGTCAGAGTAATCCAACTGCTTAAAATAGTGTTATTTGCCAGTGAGATATTTTCTGTGAGTGTTACTTTTGATTAGCAAGGTTCCACCGAGAATTGGACAAGTTTTTTGGCCAATAAAATTGTTGTTAGTATTTAATTAGATATCATTAGTATTAGGGACCTGTAAATGACATTTCCCTTTATTGACCAATTTTGACTCACAACACTATTATCATGAAGCCAGGAGGGCAAATGTCTGACATCTCCCCCTCAAGAATGTTGGGGGGAGAACAGGGCTGTAGTAAGTGGCCATGTACCTGATTTATGGCAATTATATAGCAAATTATTTAATTAGGTACTCCTCTCCTCGCTTATAAATAACTACAAAAGGACTTGTCAGGTGAACAGAAAGTTAGAATTAGACCGGCCTGCAAGCCTGAGTGTTGAAGCACCCAAATGGCAAACCAGAATGCCAGAGGCACCGCTGCTGGTATGACGGTTATAGAGCTGGGAAGGAGTTCCGCCAAAAAATGCATATGAGCCAATATCACATATAGACATATAGTGAAATACCAGATGAGCAAGACCATAAACCCTGAGGGGTGTTGGAATGCTGGTGAAAAAGGAGGTTTTTTTTCCAACATAAAAAACTACAGTTGGGGAAAAGATTTTTAATGGGATAAAGGAAGAAAATTGACCAAAAATTTAACTCAATGCCAGGCAACTGATTAAATAGTGTTCAATTGTGGTGAGTCCAAGCAGGGATTTGGTCCCTCAAATTTGCCTAACCCGGTGAATTTTTTGAGAAATGGGACAGATAATCTCAATTGGAACTGACATCAAAAGATTTTGTGACAAACCAAGACACTATCAGTTTGACCTAGAACGCTTGAACTAAAACTAACTGTGTTCCATCTGTCACCATGATGGCATCTGGCCTGACAAGCAACGGGAAATCCCCAGGGCCACCTCATGTAGGGACGGTCCCAATTGGTTGGATATGGGTTCAGGATGCCCAACCCACCTGTGCCCGGTCGCTGGGCCATTTTTTGGTCAATTGAGTTCCATCAGCTTCAACTTCCAATTTTCTGGATCAGGGTTTTAAACTGTCAGCCATGGTTTCCAAAGATACCATCTGCACGTCAAGGTTAATCCTCAACAATTTTGGGAGGGGGTTAGTGTCAACAATCATATTGGAGACTGAGTCAAAACTGTACACAATTCCTGCCAATAATTTGACATCTGTCCCTTTTTTGGCATGCATTTTCCAATCATCCAGCTTTGACCCCATTGGTCTCAAATTCCTTAAAATTGATTCGGTGATCTCAGCACAGATTTCCTTAATCCAGCTGACTAGTTCAACTGAGGTAAGCGAGGGTATCAGGGGAGGAATCTGAAGATGAAGGGCTGTTACCCAGCGCTTGTCTATCAAGTGGGTGAGGTCGCCCTGAAATGAGGTGTACAGCCGCCCTCTTCATCCACTTTTTATTCAGAAACAGAAAGAGCGCTCAATCTACGCACAGGATATGTTCCCTTGGACTTACATTACCCTTTCCTTTTTTTAAAGGAAGGTCGCCACCGCCAGGAAACTGCACGAGGGCCACATTTATGTGCGCTTTGGGCTTTTTGATTACCATTATGGTAGCGACTTTTTGGGGGGGAGTGTCAGGGTGGGACTTATGAAACGCCTCAACTAGTTCCATGAAGTTAGCGCAATTGTGGGCCTTAACCCAATTGTTCTCATAAGAGATAACCTTTCCAGGCCATGAGTACTGAACGGACATTCAGGACTTATGGGAAGCTAAGATATTCTCCACTTTGGCCTACTCTGCATTCTCTATTACAATTGGCTCAGGATCTGCAGGAACAGTCCCCTTAAATGAGGACAACTGATAAACGTGGAAGATGGGATGCTGTTTCCAATGGGATGGTAGTTTTAACCAGAATACACCATTGACCAAGTCTTTCACCACCAGGTGGGGACCTGAAAGTTTGCTTGCAAACTTCCAGGAAGCTACCTGCATCCGCAGATGGCGAGTATCCAACATAACATTAGAGCCCAAAACTATATTGTGTCCAGGAAGCTGTTTTTGATCTTCAAACTATTTATAATCATTGATAGCTATTTGTGAGATGATCGCACACTAAGGACTGGGTAGACAAAATGTGCTCAACGTGATCTGAAGCAGCAGGAACCTCTGGACATAGACAGGGACTGACCAAGAAAGAGAGGTTAGAACCCAACATCACTTCATAGGGAGATAGCCCTATAGAAGCGTGAGTACCATTATTATAGGCAAATTGGGTAAGAGGGAGGTCATCAGTCCAGGTATCTTGTGCTGCTGACGCATAACAATGTAATTACTGTTCCAAAATTTGGTTACCCAGCTCAGTTTTTCCGTCAGACTGGGATGGTATGCAGTGGAATGACAGGGGTGATTTTTAAAATGGTTAAAAGATCTTTCCAAAACCACGCTGTAAATTGGGTTCCACGGTCACTGATGATCTCCTGCAGAAGACCAAACATAGAGATCACATGGCTTACAAAGAGAAGAGAAGTTTTTTCTGACGAGATCACAGAAGCACAGGGAATAAATAGGGAAAATTTGCTGAAGTGATCAAACACCACCATTACCACTATAACCTCTTAGAACAGGGGAGTTCAACAATAAAATCCATGGACACTGGTGTCCAAGGACACTCCACCTGTTGTAGGGGATGTAGGAGGCCATTTTTTCCTGAGAGGTTTGACTTGGCTTAAGCACAGGTAATGCATTTGGCGATCAAGGCTGGAACATCCTTAGTTAAACCCGCCCAGTTATAACTCCGCTTGTTCAATTTGATGCATTTCTTGTTGCCTGGATGGCCAATCGTGGGAGGGTCATGATGCGCTCAAAACACCTATGCTCTAAGGGGGAGGAGGAACCCAAACCCATGACCTAAAATATTTGAGACCCTTCACCAAGGAATACAGGGAATGTTTGTGTTTGAAGGGATAATTGTTCAAGTAACTCCACTCCTTCAGGTAGGATATCTGAGCTGTCAAAACCTGTGAATAAGCGGAGCATCTGGTGCTAACTCTACTGAGGCGACCACAAATGGGACAATAGATAGCAATTTGGGTGGTTAGGATCACAGTAACCAGGTCCACTTCCACTAATTCCGTGGGGTAATGGGATGGGTTGCAGCTAAGGAAGTCAGGAAGCACATTTTTTGCACCTTTCATGACTTCATATTTAAAATTGAAACTGTAAAAATCCTGATAGGTATGAGCCTGCCTGTGTGCAAATTTTTGTGGTTTGCAGAAATATAAAAGATCTTGGTGGTCTGTATGCACAGTTAACTCATGCTGGGCACCCTGTAACAGGTACCGCCAATGAATCAATGCCCTTGATACGGCTGCCAATTCCTTATAGTAAATGGTCCATGATTTCTCAGTTGAAGTAAATTTCCAGGAAAAGTAGGCAACCGGATGTTCTAGGCCATCATGATCCTGGAGAAGAACTGCCCCAATTGTTACTGCTGAAGCATCACAAGAGACAATATACTGTTTGTAGGGGTCCATGTGTTTTAGGATAGGGGGTGATAAAAATACTTCTTTAATTGACTCAGATACTTTCTGGCATTCGGAGGTCCAACAGTAAGGCATATTTTTACCCATAAGGGATGGAGTGGGGCAGCCAACTGGGAAAGGGCCAGGAAAAATTTCTTTAGAAAAATAATAGTTCCCAAGAAACTCCATAATTGTTTCTGGGTTATTGAAGTTGGCCAATCATGGATGGCTTCTAACTTGTTGGGAGGAATTGCAGGACCATCTTTTAAAACCAGGTTCCCTAAGAAAGGTAACTTCCTCCTTATAAAACTCGCATTTTAAAGGTTTGATGAACATGCCTACTTGTGCAAAGCAGCTACAACTGCTTCTAAATCTTTAGCGTGTTGTTTGGGAGTTGAGGAATGAACCAAGATGTCGTCAATATATTTGACTGCGCATGCAAACTGGAGGTCGCCCAGCACAATATTGATCATCCTTTAAAAGTTGGCTGGCGCGTTCTTCAGCCCGAAGGGCATTATGTGGAACTGAAAGATACATCATTTGGTAAGAATTTCAGCAAGCCATTCTTGACCTTCTATTACCCTTATTTGGTTAAAGGCATTGCCGAGATTAAGCTTGAGAGCACATGAAACTTTGCTATCACTTGACTGATAGTCTGCTCAAGGGGTAAAGGGTAGGGATCGCTCACTGTAATTTTATTTAGGTGACCATAATCCACACAGGGACGGAGAGAACCATCAGCATTCTTGGCAAAAAAGATGGGGGAAGGCAATTGGTGTCGTCTCTTTAAATAACCATCCTTTCTTGAGCATAACATCTAATCAGATGTTAAGAGCAGCCTCCTCTTCCGCCATGTGTGGATACAAAGGGCAGTTAATGTTCACCAACTGTAACGTTGTTCAGAATCCTAAGTCAAATTTTGTGTGAGGGGGAGATGGTCTGCCTTTTTGGAATCAAAAATACTCCAATAGCGCATCAATTGTTCAAAGAAATCAGATTGAAGGCCCAAGGGTGAAACTATGGAAGTAATGGAGCTGCGGCCTTGTTTTTTTAAGGATATAAATCAAAGGAAATTCTCCCTCTATTTGATCATTAGCAAATAGCAACATATTTGACTCCAGATGAACCTTAACATGTTGTCGGCGCTACCATCCAACCCCAATTTTAACTGGAAACACCAAGTTTGGCATTGCTGAGAACTGATATCAAAAGTTAAACTGATGTACTGAGAAATAAACTTGTTGATTACTAGATATGAGGTATGGGAGGCTGAAGAAGCAACCATCACCAAAGGACCTACATCCAGATTGAGCTCTTATTGTTGGGCTAGTTCAACACTCATAAAATTGACCACAGCTCCTGTATCCAACAAAACCTCAGAGGAAACGTTATGGGCCCAACACTAACCTTCATGGGCAGTAAAAAATAAGCAAAGTTCTCTTTTTGGCAGTTGTAGTTGAATTTGCCGATATGAGATGGAAGTGTAGTTGTGGGAAACTACTAGGTTCATAGTGGGAGAAAGCCCTTTAGAAGTTGTCTTGTCAGAACAAACTGACATGGGCATAATAGCCATGGCAACAATGGGATGGGGTCGGACAATTTGAGTGGGACTAGGCTCCCATGGTCAGAGAAAAATTTCTTCACAACCTGGTTCAGCTGAAAAGAAGGGACCATTGCTACGCCAATATCTATGAGAAAGGTGGAAATGGTTAGGAGTAATGGTTGGTCAATTATGTCAGGTGAACAGCAAGTTAGAATTAGACTGGCCAGCCAGCCTGAGTGCCGAAGCACCCAAATGGCAAACCAGAATGCCAGAGGCACCGCTGCTGGTATGACGGTTATGGATCTGGGAAGGAGTTCCTCCAAAAAACGCAGATGAGCCAATATCACATATAGACATATAGTGAAATACCAAATGAGCAAGACCATAAACCCTGAGGGGTGTTGGAATGCTGGTGAAAAAGGCGGTTTTTTTTGCAACATAAAAAACTACAGTTGGGGAAAAGATTTTTAATGGGATAAAGGAAGAAAATTGACCAAAAATTTAACTCAATGCCAGGCAACTGATTAAATAGTGTTCAATTGTGGTGAGTCCAAGCAGGGATTTGGTCCCTCAAATTCGCCTAACCTGGCGAATTTTTTGGGGAATGAGGAAGATAATATCAATTGGAACCGACATTGAAGGATTTGGTGACAGGCCAAGTCGCTGTCAGTTTGACCTTGAATGCCTGAACTGAGACTGACTGTTTTCCCATCTGTTAGCATGACAGCATCTGGCCTGACAAGCAACGGGAAATCCCTAGGGCCACCTCATGTAGGGGCGGTCCCAATTTTTGGGTATGGGTTTGGGATGCCCAACCTGCCTGTGCCTGGTCGCTGGGCCATTCGTTTAACAAATGGGTTCCATTGGCTGCAACTTCCAATTTGCTGGATTGGGGTTTTGAACAGTCATTGATGGTTTCTAAAGATACCATCTGCACGTCATGGTTAATCCCTAACAATTTTGGGAGGGTGTTGGAATTGATGATCATATTGGAGACTGAGTCAAAACTGTTCACGATTCCAGCCAATAAATTGACATTTGTCCCTTTTTTATTATGCAAATTCTGATCATCTGGCTTTGATTAATCAATCTCAAATTTTTAACATCGATTTAGTGATCTTGGCACGGATTTCCTTAATCCAGCTGACCAGTTTGACTGTAGTGTGTGAGGGTATCAGGGGTGGAATCCAAAGAGGGAGGACTGTTACCCAGCGCTCATCTATCACGTGGGCAAGGTCGCCTTGGGAGACGAGGGGTACAGCCGCCCTCTTTGGCCCCTTTTTAATTGGAAATGGAAAGTGCGCCCAATCTACGCATAGGGGACGAGACCCTGGACTTACAGGCCTTCCCAAATTAACATGTTTCTCCCTTCTAGGGGTGATACAGTTGTGGTAGTAGAGCACCAAGTCAGATACTTGGAAGTTAAGAAGAGGGGCCAGAGCTCATTTGCAGCTTGGCCCTCTTTTAAGCAGCTTTGGCCAGATTATTCATAGCCTCAGATTGTAGCTGAATTATGTTCTGAGCCAACTTCTTCATGGCTTGCTCTAGGTCAGTCCTATCCTTAAAAATGACTATTGACATAATGCTGATACCCCAGGTTCATGTCCATACAACACATGGAAAGGAGACATTTTAAGGATCCAGTGGTGACTGATACGGTAGGCTATGAGGGAACTTGGTAAGTACAGATACCAATGAAGGGGGTCAGAAGTGGCCATTTTCCATAATATAGAAACCAGGGTCCCATTTGCTCTTTCAATGGTACTTTTGGCTGAAGGGTTTTAGTGATAAGAAAAGAGCTGTTTTGTGCCCATGGAAGTCATGAAAATTTTTACCACTTGGGAAGTAATTTTTTACAATTATCACAGAGAAAAACTTGGTGGCAACAATGTGAGTTAAGATATACTTATGGAGGAAAGTGGCTGTGGCTTTGGCCATCTGAACTGGGATAGCCACAGACTCAACCCATTTTGTAAGATGATCAATTCTACCAAGATATATCAATTTCCACCCATATTTTAGGGTAGAGGGCCAACAACATCGAGACTTATTTTGTGGAAAGGCTGTTGAGGGGTGTAGGTTGATATTGATACTTAGTTTTGAAGCTGGATTGCTTTTTACATATCAGACAGTCATCTAAGACTTAGATGATGGTCTTCATGATTCCCTCCCAATAGTAGCATTCTTTTACCCACTCTTAGCTTTTCTGTACTTGCTATGCCTTGGAGGGCATGAGGATCATAATGACAGGTACTCGCTCTGAAGGTTAGAGGTAGGTTAACCATTTCACCCCTACTTTCTTGTATATATTCCCATTAGCCTCTTTTTGTGTTATGGGAATGTTGAGCTAGCATCTTCTGGACTGGTTTTTCCTCATCTTCCCAAGCATCAGGGGCCATTAGAAGATCATCTAGCCGCTCTGCTTCACTATTATCTAAGTGAAGAATGGGCAGCTGAATCAACCCATCAACCTTCATGTGACTCATCTCAGCTCAGTGTTCAACGGTCATATCATAGTGTTTGAGCTTTAAAGCCCAAAGTGCCAACCGCCCACTGGGATCTTTCATAGTTTGTAATTACTTTAATAGGTGTGGTCAGTAACTACTTTAAATGAGGTCCCATATAGGAAAGTGCGATAATATGCAAAAGTAAGCAAGACGGCCAGGCACTCCTTCCAGTAACGCTATAGTTGCGTTTTGCCTTTAGAAAGCATCTTGCTGAAATATGAAACGAGGTGATCAACCCCATGACCATCCAGTTGAGCCAAGATAGCTCCAAATGCATAATTGGAGGCATCAGTAAACTGCACAAAGGATTTACTATAGTTAGGGTGGCATAGAATTGTCCGTCACTGCAGCAGCTTTTTTAATGTTTAGAATACAGCCTTTTGTTCCGCTCCTCAATGGAAAGGGGTGTTTTTAGTAAAAAGCTATCCAAAGGACACAATGAGCTGAGCGAATTTGGGGGCGAATTGATGATAGTACCCCATTATGCCCAAGGATACCTGAATATTGCAAAGGGTTTTTAAGCAGACATTTTGGATATCACCTCGACCTTATCATGGAGAGGCTGGATCCCATCTGAGGAGATGGAGTGGCCCAGGAAATCCAACTTCTTTTGTAATATGTAATTTTAGAAGCTTCAGCTTAATGTGATAGGCCCGCAAGCGTTAAAAATTTTCTTTAAGTGAGAATTGTGCTCATTGAATGTTTGGGATATGATGGTAGTATCGCCAAGATAGACAATTACACAGCTAATCTTTAGATCCTGAAAGATGTGGTCCATGGCTCGCTGGAAAGATTCAGGCGCATTGCACAACCCTTGTGGTAGTCAGGTATGGTTGAAAAAGGCCCTTGCTGAATGTAATCGCACACTTTTCCTGGTCTTTTGAAGAAAGGTCCATCTACCAGTATCCACTAGCTAAGTCTATTGTGGAAAAGAACTTGGACCCAGAGAGTTGGGACAGAAAGTTATCAATTTGTGAGATTGGGTAGCTGTCCTTCTTGGTGAGGTTATTCATCTTGCAGTAGTACATAATCAATCTATGCCCACCATTCTCCCTTTTTATGAACAATAGTGGAGATGACAAATGACTTTGCGAAGGAACCAATAGCCCCACTTGCAGAAACTGTTTACTCTCTGTCCTCATCTGGAGCACCTCAACTTTTGATTTTTGAAAAGCTTGGATCAAATAGGCTTGGCATCACCTAAATCAATGGTGTGGCACCAGCCCTACATATGCTCATAGTCAGTATCAGATTTGGAGAAAAATACCACTATATGACTCCAATAAAACTTTAACTTTATTAAGCTCAATGGGAGTTAGATCATCAGAAATCTGTACGTTGGGCAAAGCGCATATCAGTTGGTCAGTGGGTAGTCTCATATCTAGCATAGACCAATATAATAGACTTGTTGGATGTTAGATTTTTAACCAGGTGATATTCCTCAAATATTAATGAAATTAGTATAATAATTAATTGATGATGATTGCCAATTAGCTTTTTAATTTTGATCCTTTATTTATGATAATACCCAATTTGTGCTCCCCATTTGGTTGGGTTGAGATGTCTTGATCTGCAGGATCAAAAAAGTATTGGGGATCATCCCCAATAAAAAATTGGTGGGTCTCAACACTGGCACTGAGGCTGAGGATGTTGTGATAATTAATGTTATCAATTAAGATGCCAAATTTCTTAAATTTGATGTCTAAGGTATAAGGAAAAAAATCCTGATAGAGTTTACAGTCAATTTTGACACTGATGACTTATGATGAGGATGTCAAATTAATAAATATGAATCATTTAGTTCGGCGGAATCTTATCTTGATGCCAACAGCCATGAAAGATGATTGTGGTATTTTCCAGCGGAAAGCTGACAGATTAGCTATTAATCATCCAACTATGAATTCACTGCTAATTTGGAGTACCGGCAACTTATGCCAAGGATTCTCAAAGTATTTAATAATGATAGTTTAAATATAATTAACTGGTTTTGAGAATATTGGAATCTGGAGAGAATTGCCAGTGAGAGTGCTGATGAATGCCAAGAGAGATAATTGCCATTGAGAGTGCTGACGATACTGGTAATGAATGCCAATGACATGTATAGGCAAGAAATGCCTATAAATAGTTGATCTCTCTCCTAATAAAAATATTTTCTAATCTTCAAAATCTATTGATCATCAAATCTAATATTTGTTTTCCCATCTTTATTAATTTTTAGTAAACAGTAGTTAGCCTAGCTTGTAGAGGTGGGAAAAAAGATCCCCGGTTGCTAGGTGCTGAGTTAAAACACCTGAAGTGGTTGGCGCAACCAACTCCCAACCTTTATCTAGATGGAAACCCCACGGGAACTTAGGCAACTAGCAGCAACAATGAAAGACTGGAAGGATTGAAGGGGAGAAACCCTTTTTGAGTCAATAAAGGCCGCTGAACCACAATCGTTGGACATGTCCCAGGAGAGGAACTCTGAGCTATAACAAGTGGTCATTCCTCAGAAGAAGAAGTTGTTGGTCTGCTGAGTTGGTGTATTGCCCTGAGAATTTGCAGGGAAAGGCCGCCGATGACTGTAAAAAACAAGGGCCATCAGTCTTCATACTGTTTGGCCTGGCACACTAATGGAGTCACCTAGTATTGAGAATAAAAGGTCTCAACAGTGGATGTCCTCACTTGGAATCAGAAGGGCCTTTCCAACCTCCTGGTGCTTCTTTACAACCATGTCCTTGGTAGTAATATTCCCCAGAAGGCGATTAATAGGTCAATGGCATGCAGGTTCTAGGATATCTGGCATTACCTGAGGCTCTAAAGGGCTTATTACATCAATGCTTGTTAAGTGCAGAAGGCAGTTGCGATATTTACATAGTAAACTTAGTGTCTATCACTTTTTTTTCACCGCTTTGACTACTACCTCCTCTGACGCATACAATTGAATGCCCTCTGAAGCATACACAGAATTAGGCGGCTTTTTTATGTTTCTTCCTGATGTGTTATAAGTAAGGGTGAGGGCGGATTAAGGGTACTCAACTACGCATGTATATTCCTTATTTTTAGGCTCATCAGTTGTAAAAACTAGGGGAACTTCGTAATTTAGAAGGGAGAGAAATCCCTGCTTCATATTAATGATCCTGTCATACTTAATCATGAATTAAGTGCCAATAAGTAGGTCATATGCATTATCAGTTAATGCCACAGTGGGGCAGCTAATAGGAGTTTTCCAATTTGTATGGGTAGGAAGGGTAGGCTCCAATAACTCGCGTATTGATAGGCCCTGAAGTTTCAAAATCTTTTGAATAGTCCAAGTCAGGCGCTAACTTAATTTTATTATTGAGTTTTGATGAGACCACGTTCACTGGGCTCCCATATCCAGGATGGGAAGAACGCGCACCTTATTGATGACAACCTCTACCTTGGTTATTGTGTTACCAAAAGTAGGATGGAGGGCGAGGAACCCCTTCAAACGCAGAGTGGAAGCAAGTCGCTGAGCCATTGCAGGGTAGTTGTCTTTTATAGATTGGAGGGCATGAACCTGCTGGGTGGATCTGATCACTGAACCAAT
This sequence comes from Massospora cicadina, assembly GCA_022478985.1. Taxonomy (NCBI): domain Eukaryota; kingdom Fungi; phylum Entomophthoromycota; class Entomophthoromycetes; order Entomophthorales; family Entomophthoraceae; genus Massospora; species Massospora cicadina. The sequence goes on along the minus strand of JAKSZP010008187.1, from coordinate 33,349 downwards.
AAGCTGATCAGCATCACTAGCGGTATCAATCACCACTGAAAACCTCAAAAACTGTTGAAGATAGGTTCTGTTAGGCGAACAGCAAGTAGAATTAGACTGGCCTGCCAGCCCAGATACCAGAGCATCCAAACAGCCAGCATGCCCAAGGCACTGCTGCTGATATGACAAATATGGAACCATAAAAAAGTTCCACCAATTATTGCTAATGAGCCAGAATTTCATATAGGCACAAAAATAAAGTACCAGATGCACATGGCCGTTAGCCCTGAGGGGTATAAGAACGTTGGCGGATATGGTGGCTTAATTTTAAGCATGTAAAAACTAATTTTTGGGGAAAATTTTTAATGGAAATTTAGGAAAGAAAAATTGACCAACAATTTTCTCAGTGTGATGCGACTGATTAAATAGTAGTTGATTTGGGGGAAAACAAGCCAGGATCAGGTTCCACAAATTCAACCTAACTGGCAAATTATTTGGGAATGGGTGGGTTAGTTCCTTGGGAACTGACATTGCAAAATTTGGCGGTGGGCCAATTCATTGTCAGTTCAACCTCGAACATCCAAACTAAGGCTCAGCTACATTTCTGACAGTTGGTGTAATGGCATTTAGCCCGATGAGCGGTGGGAATCCCCCAAGGCCACTCCATATAGGGGTGGGCCCATTTGGGTGGGAATAGGTTTGGGACGCCCAACCCACCCGTGCTCAGTCACTGGGCTATTTTTTTGGTCAGTAACATTGCATCAGGCGCAACACCCAATTTGTCATCAGGAAGCTTCAAAACCTCATCATTGGTGTCTGGTGCTATTACCTGCCCATCAGGGGTGATGCCTGTCAGATTTGGGAGAAGGGAGATTTTTCCAATCTTCATGTTAATCAAATCACAACTATCGGGCATTCCAGCCAATAGATCAGTTTTCATACCTTTTTGACCATTTAAAATCTGAGCATCAGGCTGATTGCTGCTCGAATTGATTATGATCAATTTCATTTTGGCGATCTCAGTGCAGATTTCACTAATTCGCCGCAACAGTTCTGCTGAGGATAGTGTGGGTACTGGAAGCAGGATCTGAAGTGGGAGAGCTGTTACCCAGCGCTCATCTACTACATGAGCGAGATCGCCCTGTGTAACGAGGGGTACAGCCATCCTCTTCAGTGCCTTCTTACTCAGAAATGGGAAAATGGCCCGATCAACACCCAGAGGACGTTCCCCAGGACTTACAGGTTCATCGTGGCATCATAGCCTTATCAATTCTTTTAGGCCTCAACCTATATGGAACCTGCACTTCAATTGGGGCTCCCAAAACATATTAGCCTGCATCTTTAACACCTCCTTCAGACTAATCATCAGAGGGATCGTCGTTGCACCTCAACGAGTTACTAAGAGGGGGCGGAGAAACTGCCTTAATTTCCTCACTGGGGAGCGCTTTTTTTGTGCTTATCTACCCTTTTGACTTTTTAAGGGAGTATCATAACTGCACCAACTTTTGGGGAAGGCGTTGGAAGTGTATTGGCTTTAACGTTTGCCTTAGATGTGACCAGCTTGGGCTGCTCCATCACTGCAGTTTTTGAACTAGGCGCAGCTAGAGTTGAGGCTGAGGGGGATTGAGGCAGCGGCTTAGGCAGATGTGGTACTTTTTTCCTCATAGTAGACCACTTGGCAAGAGAGGGACCAGGCAAAGAAATAACTGACTTTACCGGCTGAGCTGTTAAACCTGAAGCTAAAGGGGAGCACTGCCCCCTAACTGCCAATATTTTCTGGCTATCCTCACATTGTGGAGGAGTATTTGGTCGCTTCAACTCTGCAAAAGCTGGGTTCTAGAGGGTTAAAAGCCATAGAAGAGGCTGGAGGGGTCAGAGTTGATTCTCACTTTGGAGCTCTTTGCTGAAGTTCATGTTTATAAAATTCATCCACTGCTAGTAGCTCCTCTTTGATATCTCAAATCGTTTGAAAGTTGTTCTTAACTGCGGAGACATGCATTGCTAAAGAGGGATAGGACGCCAAACTAGCCATGATAACAGCAATAGCATCATCTAAGAGAATCAGTTTAGCCAGCAACAGAGGTTGAGCTTTGCTATACAATTGCTCAACAAATGAGGGGATCATTTCTCCCTTATGCAGGCTAAGGCACATAAAAACCTGTTTTTGCCGTTGTAAACTCCTCTTTTAACCAAACTCGTAATTCAGCTATTTTTTAACCTCCGTCCAGGTATTATATGTGGCCACTCGAGGAACCATGATCTCCTGATCCATCTGACTTAAGCAGAGAAGATAGACTTGGTTTTTTGAAGATCAGTCGCTCCTTCCATTGCAGATTCTTAAAAATAAAGGAAGGAGGCGATGCTGCACTCACCAGGTGTGAACTTATCTTTAAACGGAGGTTTAAAAATATTAGGGGAGGGCCTATAAGGGCCTTGTGGAGAGTGATGCTCAAGTCTTTTGAGGAGAGCCAAAGCACTGGCTAGTTGTTTCTCTAAAGAGCTAACCTTGGTTCCAGAATAAATGTCATGGTTAGCTTGGTTTTGAAGTTATACAGGGCCCCCTGTAGTGAGCACCACTTATTGAATTTTTCATGTTGGAGAAGCTCAATGGTGCTTATTTGCTTAAAAGCCAACAATAGGGTTTGGAACCACTGAAGCTAATAAAAGATAAAGCTTTAAAAACTTTAAGGTTATGGGTTTTTTATAGTTTTATTAGGCGACGCTGGGGTAGGAAAACTGAACCCCCTTGATATATGGCCGTTCAGTATTTAAATTGTATTGAGGGTCAGAGGGAATTCATTGGTAAGTTTGGATCAGCTTAGTATGGTCCAAATAAAGAAATATGAAAATTTGACCTATCAAAGCTTGTAAAACTCACTTCACTTAGGCAGAACGATGGATGGGGAGTTATTATTTGACAAGATGTGCCTTGGGGTAATGACTTAATATATTTCATCCAATCCCCAACAATAAAATTATTGCACCTTGGGGACCCCATCACTCCTATAAAAAGGGGTGGTCCCCACGTAGGTGCTTGAATAAAACTGTTAGTGTCTTGGGGAGATCCATCTGATGGATGCCCCAGAGCCCGCCGCATGGTCAGAGTAATCCAACTGCTTAAAATAGTGTTATTTGCCAGTGAGATATTTTCTGTAGAGTGTTACCTTTGATTAGCAAGGTTCCACCGAGAATTATCCATGGTCTTTTGGCTGATAAAATCATTGTTATTGTTTAATTTGATATCATTAGTATTGGGGAACTGTAAAAGTCCAATATTCCTTTTCTCAGCCAATTTTGACCCACAAAATTCTTATCATGAATCCAGGAGGGCAAAGGTCTGACATTATAAAGCCTGCTGATGTCCCAATTAGGGGTGCATCATTATTCAAATTCCATATATTTTCCCCCATTGATTTTAATTTGTCAGCTGTTGACAAAACATAATCGAGCTGGTTGAAAGGCAGATATACACCACTTAGGTGCTTATATTAAGCCTAAAAATCTTCCTGATTAAAAGAGTAGTAGTGCCTCCAATTGGGCTGAAACAATTGTAATTTATTTAATTCAAAAGATGATTAACTTAAAGTGTTTTTTAATAACCACTGCCATAACCCATAGCAGATTGACATTGCTTTAAAGAGCCCATCTAATAGATGAGTATGGCCAGGAGATGCCTTAGAGGTATAAAATATCGGCGCCTGGCCCTAAAATAAAATCAACATCTTACCATATATTCAGATTTTCATCTTATATTCTCATACATTAATTCAACCTTCATATTAGGAAGTGTAGACAAGCATTCAGGGAACTTGTCATTAATACATGAATATGGAGAGTTCCCAATTAAAGAGGGAAAAATACAGAAGAGACCAAATGAGCCAGAAAATATTGTTTAAATTTGTGAGCTTCTGAACGGTTAGAAAATATTGTAAGACACATAGCATTATTGAGGATATATTGGCCAAAACCCTTCCTAACTATTGAAATAGGATTATATTTAATAAATGAGTAAATCCTCAAAAACTCACAAGTGGTGCTCATTAAAACCCACATTACATTTTTAATATGATTAATCCATATGAATACCAGGCAGAAGCTGCCAGAAGATATGACGTAAATCATATGGAAACCAGTGTCTGAGAAATCACTGAGTACTTCAACACTGCTCTCCAAAACAATGAGGATAGTACTTTGTACTTCTAAGATCTCATAACGGCGGGAGGAGGGCATGTGGACTCAACAGGCCTTATTGAGTTTACCTCAGACAGTGTGAAGGAGATGATGGATATCCTTTTTTATGGGTATAGGATCTGTAAATCTCATGTGGACCTATCATTTGGTCTGTTTTATTACCTGAAGGATCAGGCCTTTAAAATGGATAATATATGAAATACCAAGAGGCAACAATGGCAACTCTGGCCAGAAGCCTCGATTGTACACAAGCAATCAACGAGTCCTTAGGCAGCTTTGTACAGCCCTCCATTAAAACATTCAAAGGATTCTGGCTCATCATAATCTAGAGCTTGCGGAGATATACAGAGTTCAAGAGAAAGAGCGATCTTCCCAGTCTAACTGCTGGATAAACTGAATTCCAGCTTCAATAAAGTCAGAAAGGCCATCGTCAACAATATGGAAAGGTCAACGATGCCCACAGAAAGTTAAATACTTTAAAACAATTTAATGAAAAGTTCCGAAGATTGCAGATGAGATCCTCTCTTTACATGGATTAATCAGTGAGTGGGTCCATAATTTAATAAATGCTGCTAGAAATTGAAAATTACTCTAAATTTCTGTCTTCTCAGACCAAACGTTTGACTGAAGTTGAAACTTAAGCTCAAAGAAATCATCTGGAATTGTAAAACTACATTTACATCTTGATGAATATGCCCAAACTGAGTCAGGCATATTACAAAAAGGAACTGAAGATCTGGCAACCCTGCCAGTAGGGCTGAATTATGAGGAGGATTTCGCTCAAAATCATGAAGAATTCTTGAAACTTCAGTCACCAGTTTTTCCGTGTTAGCCAATAATGTCAAACTTTCTAAGTAAAAACAAGATCTACAAACCCAGCTATTGGCAACAAATGACCATGTTGCTGATCTGGCAGAAGATGTGAAGCATATACTGGCTTCCCAAATTACCTTTAGAAAGGAACATGAGAGTCTAAAAGGAAGTTGATGCCAAAAAGGAGGAAAGTTGAAATTGCTTAACCAGTCCTTGAGTGGGTAGAGCAGTAAAACCTCTAAGTATTATGGCAGAAAACAAATGAGTAAGTTACATAAGGCATAAATTCAGCAGTCTGAATCAAGCAGTTTTGAACAATATTTACAAAGCAGACTCTTCAGGGGTCAAGATAGATGCTGAAACAGACATTAGAATGTTTGTATATGCCAAATTTTTTGCATCTATTTCTACTCCAAATGACACTCCTCTAGAATGTGGACCAATATAAGCAGAAGATTCTTAAGCCATTTGAACTCTAGATGAAGCGTGACTCCTCTGGCCAAATTTAGGCACGATGGCTTTAAGCCCTTAAATTTGCTAAGATTTGATAAAGAAGGAAACGTACATTTGTTCCTAAAGTAGTTTAAAAAACTTTACGCGAGGAGGATCTGGTCATCTAAAGTCTACAGCTCTCATCAACTGCCTGGACTCTCATAGTGTTGATCACGTTATGCCCTTTCTGATTACGACTGGTCCTATTTAGATGGAAAAAACTTTGTAATAAGACAATTTTGATGGCCTGATAAGATATCAGCCTGAAAGACAGATATGTTCAATAATGAATTCATGAGGAATGAGTTTATCAGAGACTTTGTGGATAGGTTATACCACAAGGCTCAGGTCCTAATTAATTCTAATGTTATAAAAGAATTTGATGCAAAGGATTTGCAGCATGCTGTCAAAACATACCATGACTTTCAGCGTGTCATGATTCAGCCTTTAACCAAATTATAGGAGCATTAGAACTCACTAAATATTTGAGACAGTGCACAAGTAGCTTCGACGCCCCTAATTGGCTCAAGGATCAACCAATATTTCGATTTTTAGGATAAAAAAATACAAATTTTAAATGTTCAGGAAAAAAACAATCAGTATGTAAATCAGAAAACTGATCAACAATCAGGGAAAATTACCTGTCATAATTGTGGCTAAAAGGGACATATTGCTAGTTAGTGCTACAGACGGCAGATTAAAAATTTGGGGTGAACTGGCCTTAAAGGTTAACAATAAAGAAAAGGCGGGAAAATTGCAGGTGGAGTAGAGTTGGAATGCTCTACCACCATAAATGCCCTAACACACATTCCACCTGACCAGGCAAGCTTTTCTTGGCCAACAAAGTGGCCAAAGATAGCTTGCACCACATTGTGGCTAACAATTTTTATATATTATTCACCTGAGCTAAAGTGAAAGAATTAAAGAAACTATAGTTTACTGAATAAGATTGGGCTGAGGTAGTAAAGCCCTATGCCAAACAAGTCATCAATCAAGAGCTAAGTAACCATCCTAAATTTTTATCCAATCTGACCACACTACATGATGTGCAAGTGGCCATACCCATAAAGACTTTAGTGGAGAATTTTACAGAGATCTTCTCAAGTTTGAATTCCCACTTAGAACCAAACACCTACTTCAATATTCACTTAACAAACAACTCCTATTCTACTCTGAACGTAAATATGTGGATATTGGAGTAAATAAGGTTTGGCCCCCAGGCCATCGTTGATAGTGGGACACCTATCAACATTGTCAGCACCAAACTGGTCAAGAAACTGAAAATTGTGCCCAACGTTGCACATTGTCAAGAATATGTCACAGCAGGAGCCCATAATACTAAGTCGCTCATGGCCTATATTACATTACCATTACATTTTAGATCCATTGTAGTGATGCCACCAGCCATAGTATTGCTGACTACAAGCTACGATATTCTTATTAGGACCAATTTCCTGAGAAGATTTGGTGTTGTCATGAATCATAAAGAAAATACGTTAACTATTTTAGGGAAAAGCTCCCATTATATTGTAACAAATGTGGAAAGTCCAATAAGAAACAGTCAAAATTAATTTTTAACCTGGCCTACAATAATGGGATAGTCCCTATTGAGTACATAAAGTCACGGATAAAAATTAAGGCTCTTTCAATGCAGATTTGTGAATCAAAGGAAATCTCATTTTGCTCAAAGCAGCAAATTACTGAGCTACCTAGAGCTCAAGTAGTAGTACTTAAATGCTGACTACTAAGATTCCAGAGGGACTTTATGAGGAGAAATACCAACCATGGTGTTGATCCCAATTAGAGCCAAATATTGCACCTGGAATAGTCATTCCAAGGCGTGAAGATATTTAATTCTTACTTGCAAACTTACAGAATCAGCCCATCAATATACGGAGGCATCAAGTTATTGCCTACCTGCATTTATTTATGACTACCAAAATTTAGTCATTTCACAACTTTGGGACCCTAGATGAGATAGGACCTCCCAATGAAGAGACCATTAGTATCTATAACGTTATTCCTATGGCCGAATTAGGGAACCTGAATGACCCAGAAAAGGCTCAGGCCCAGGATTTATTTTTGTAATACCAAGAAATATTTGAAAAAGGCTATTATGACTTAGGTTGTGATAGAGATGTGATACACACTATTGACACTGGTCACCATGACCCATCCATATATGCCTGATTAAAATTTTGAAAGCAGCAGAAGTTGTTTCCAAAGAGATAAAAGAGCTCCTAGATTAGGAATGCTGGCCCAATAAAGAGCCCTTGGGCTGCCCCAATTTTAATAGTAAAAATAAAAAATGGAGCAATCATATTGTCAATGACTATCAAAAATTAAATAACATCATAAAGAAGGATTCTTGTCCCCTTCCACAAATTGATGACGTCTTAAATTGACTTGGAGGTGTGACGCTTCTTCATCGCTATGGACCTAATATGTGGATACTGGCTGATCTTTATTCCCAAAGAGGAGCGCAAAAAATGCTATCATAACTCAGGAGGGCCTATTCCAGCCGACAAGGATACCACAAGGGCTATGTTATGCCCCAGCTACTTTTCACAGAGCGATTGACACAATTATAGGGGATTTAAAATTGTCTTGTGTTTTATTTTATTTGGATGTTATAAACGTCTTCAGTTGTACCTTCACCAATCACCTGGAACATTTAGAGGAATTTTTTAAGAGAGTAGCAGCTGCTAATTTAAATATCAAACCCATGAAGTGTCAATTTTTTTAAGACAAATTGGAATATTTTGGTTTTGTTATTAATAAAGAAGGACTCCGACTTCAGCCATCCAAACTAGATGCAATAACAAAGATTAGATGGACTACATCCCATTTGTGACATACAGGTTTTCCTGGGCATGATTGGTTATTATTACAGATTCATTGCCAATTTTGCACAAATTGGAAAGCATTATTTCATCTATTTAAAAACAAGGTCATATTCAACTGGAATTGGTCCTGTCAAGAAGCATATGATCAGCTCTGATTGGCCCTAATAACAGCCCTAGTCCTGTGATACCCAAACTATGAGAATGAGTTTATTGTTGAAACTGATGACTCGTTTATGGCAGTTGGAGCAGTGTTGTCTCATATAGGGGAATATGGCATAGAACATCTGATCGCCTTAACTAGTAGGACCTTAAACGTCCACAAGTGGAACTACACAGTGACAGAATGGGAATGCTTGGTGGTCATATACGCCTACAAGCAATTTCAGGTTTACCTTCATGGCGCTCACTTTATGGTTGTAACAGATCATTCATCCCTAAGATGGCTAAACAACTTTAAGGAACCAGAGGGCTAATTAGAGCGGTGGGCATTAAAGCTTCAAGCCTATAAATACATGATTTAACATCATGCAAGAGTGAAGCACCAAAATGTCAGATGCTTATCCCGTTTACCTACAATCACCACTGTCAGTTTGGCCGCAGATGAGCTGTTTTAAAAATATAGTAAGTGGAGAATTCCAAGGTAAGCCTAATTCTGTCCAAAAATTTCTCACGGATTTATGAAAAGACACTTTGGTCAAAAATGGAATATTGTACATGGTGATCAAAGGAAAAAAGGCCATTTTCCAAGACCCTCAGCATGAATGGACCTAATAATGATGGCGCATAAGGCCACAAGACATAGTGGATTCAAGAAAACGAAGGAGCATTTTAAAAGATACTTCTACTGGTAATCAATGTACATCAATATCCAAGAGACACTGAAGTGTTTTGCCTTTTGCCAAGGCAAAAGCCGTTCCAAAAGAGCACATCTTACTAGATCGTTTAGTCCAGATTTACTTGGCATACCTTATCCATAGATGTTGTCATACTACTTCCTACTAGCAACTCCAAAGCCAAGTACATCATTTTGGCTATTGACCATTTGACTAAGTGGGTTAATCCAAGGCTATTTGGGAAGTAGGTGCAGTGATGATGGCCAAGTTTGTCCTTGAGAATGTTATGCACAAACATAGTTGTACACAAGTTATTCTGACCAATAATAGATTTTATTTACTGATAACGTTATTACAAACCTTAACCAGCTTATGGGAGTGAGAGGGGTTTCTCTGCTCCCTACCATCCAGCGACAAATGGAACAGTTGAGCGCATAAATGGGACTCTTGTAAAAATTAACCAGAAACTAACCTCTGGCAAACCATCTAAATGGAGCACATTTCTAAGCTTAGCCATGTTCACTTACAACATATCATATCACTCTGCCATTAAGGTGTCGCCTTTCCCAGTTTTATATGGAAGACATATGACCCTACCATCAATGCTATATTTGGTCCTAGAAGATCCTTGTGATAGAATTTATCCTCAATACGTCAAGAAGCTTGCAGAAACCCTAATAAAACTGCAATCTCAAGCCTTTGACAACAGTTTTGCTGTTAAAAAAGACTGACATGAAAAGGATTTTAAAGATTTATACAATTTGACCAAATTCAAAGTTGGCAATGAGTAATATTCTGCAAGATGCATGGATTGGGAAAATTACTGAAGATAAATCACATTTGGGTTGGCCCATTTGTGATTATTAAGAAAACATAAAGGTTTGTTTATAGCATCAAAGAGGTTAAAACAGGCCATATTTATAATTAGGTCCATGCAAAATTCCATAGAAGAAATGAAAATGGGATCAATTATAAAATAAAATTTTATAAAAATAAAAAATAAAATATAAAAAATAAAAATTACACAATTATAGGAAGATAATAAATATGATGAAACGTAATAGATACTAAAAATATAATAGCAATAAAGAAATATATGCATAATAAAACTAAAAATTTATATAACAAAAATAAATATATTGGTAAAAAAATAATAAATTATCTAGTTTTTTATTCCTCTGATTTGAAGGGGGAGGGGACTTTGGACTAGATTCCTCATCTGTGCACGCCAATTTGGCCCAATCCAATTGTTGATTAACAAGAAAAGTGCCATAGCAGCATAGAGCCAGATACGCCACATTTTAGTTGTAGCTGATTCCCAGTGAACGATTGGTAGGGGAGGCTTAAAACTGTTACCTGTGATCTGATTAAACTGCAATTAGGTAGAAAAAATGCTCAGAAGAAGACAGCCAACTAAAAATCAGTCAGATACTAATATATTTCCATGGTCGCCAGTTGGACATGATAATCTTGGGCTTTCCACCATTCAATAAGGGGGATTACATGCAACAACTGGCCTGAAGGCATCCAGTCAGTAACAATTCACATAAGATGGCCAAGTAAGGCCATTTTTTGGGAGATATTTGTCTGCGCTATCCTGATGTAAATCCTCAAAAGCTGCCAAATCAGCCAAGTGAAAATGAATATCCTGAACTTCATAGGTATTTTTTTTTAGTACTAGATGGTCCCAACCCAAGGGGGGGATTCATCGATGTTTATTGAATTACGCCTGGGCTCCTAAAAGCCTGAGGCGAGGGAAGGGGAGGGAGGAGGCATCGAGAAAGGGAGGGGGTTTGCGCGCCAGAGCCGTGCTGCAGTGACAACTGAGCGGGGGAGGGTTGGCGACATAGTGCAGACCTTCAGGGCCATCTCAAAGTGTACCTGAAAGTGGGTGATCATGTGTGGAAGGGTCCACACCTGCTGGTCAAAGGCAGCACGAAGGAAGGAGTTATGGATGGTCAGATGGCTGTGGCATAGGCGAGGACACGGAGGGGTCGGTGGCAACCAGGCAATGTCTGCTCAAACATGAGGTCTTGCACAGGGTGTCCAGACCAGGGCTGAGCATGGAGGAGCGCGCGGGCCTTTGGCCAAAATGCGGCGACACCTGGACAGGTGAAAAAACGATGGAGGTGGGAGTCAATAGGCTCCACACAGCGGGGGCAGCTTCGGTGCTGGAAGGTAGGGCCAGTCCGGTCCCCTGTCCTGTATGAACAGTGGAGCACTCTCCATAAGGTGTTGGACACCTTTGCTGACAGGATGGGGTGATAGACGTCCTTCCACAATTCCTTAAGGTCAAATCTCACGGAGGGAGGGAGGAGCTCAAGGAGTCTTGGGCGGATGGGAGGACGATCTTGGGGGTTGAGGCGAGTTGTGACAACTTGTCCATTGTGCACAATTGCATGGCGACGTGGGCTGAGGCCAGGGCCTTCCCTTCTGTATGGGAAGGCATGGTGGATCCGCGCGCCTACTCGTTTCAGGGCAAGGAGAGCCTGGTTCCAGTAGGGGGATGAGGATGGTTTTAGGCGATGGCCTGGGTGGTTTGTGAGCCACTGCCTTAATGAGGTCAGAGATGCTCTAGGAAGACCCAGAGCTGCTGACACTGACTGGCGGAGGGCGGGCGCCCATTGGGGCATGGGGGTCGCGTCCCAGCAGACAATCGGCCATAGGAACTTCAGGAAGATTGTGGTGGCGTGGGATCGCGTGTCCAGAAGCCTAGGCCCCCTTCATTGCAGGGTCGGGCAATGGTTGAGAGGGCTATTGGTGGATGGTTTGAGCCCCAGATCCAACAGCGGAGGAGTAGATTGAGCCGCGTATAAAAGGCATCTGTGAATGGGCAGACGTGCGCTAGGAACCAGACTTTGGAGAGGAGGAACACATTGGCCATCAGAGCTTGACCCTGGGGGGTGATGTGCCGCCGGTTCCAGCTGGCAATCCTGGAGTTAACTGCTGCAAGGAGCAAGTCCTCATTGTCTTTTAGCGCAACTCCTTGTTGGTTGGTGAGAACGCCCAGGTGACGGAAGGTACCGCGCTCAGGTTCAATACCAAATGGTGGGGGGAAGGTGGGGGAGCCGACCTGTACAACTGTTGTCTTGAAGGTGTTGACCATGGCGTTGGACGCCTTGGTGTACCTCTCAATGGTCACAGCAGCGAGGGCAACATCCCCAGGGCAGCCAAATGCAATGGCAGTGTCATCTGCAAATGCCATGGTGCGTGTGGGGGCTTTACCTGGGACCAGAATCCCTGTTAGCTTGTCCTGTAAGGAGGCCAAGAGGGGGTCAAGGGTGATGTTAAAAAGGATAGGGCTCAGGGGGTCCCCTTGCCGGAGACCTTGTCCAACTGGTACTGCCACTGTAAAACCCATTGGCGCCAGAACTCTGGTGTGGAGCTGGTCATAGAGCGATGATATCCAGCGCCTAGCTGCGGGTGGGAGATGGAAGCGGGCCAGGGAAGCATCAATATACTTCCAGGCTACCCGATCATATGCTTTCTCCATATCCAGAAGAGCCACAAAGCCATTCACCTTACGAGAGTTAGCAGTCAAAGTCACGTGAAGGTCATTATAGTTGTCCCATAACGACCTCCCCGGAATAAAACCGTACTGGGATGGGGAGAGGCGAGGTGACACCCATTTGGTGATGCGGTTGGCCAGAAGCTTCGTGAAGAGCTTGTGGTCTGTGTTGATCAACGCTATGGGGCGCCAGTTCGCCAGGTTCTCACGGTCTGACTTCTTGTGAATGAGGGTCGTGATTGAGCCTCTGGAGTCGGGGAGGACCTCGCCATTCACCAAGAGTGCAGCGAAGAGGTCGCGGAGGGTTCTGGCTATCACTGCAGGTTCCAGAAGGTACACCTCAAAGGGTATTCCATCTGGGCCTGGGGCTTTAAGCCGTGGGGATTTCAGAAGGGTTTCCATCACCTCCTGGATGGAAATAGGCGCCAGTAGAGCCTCATCAGCCCGTGGGTCAATGGGCGGCTCTGGAGCCCGCCACAGGAAGTCTTGGATGTTCGATGGGTCCACCTGGGTGGCATGGAAGAGGCTGGAGTAGAAGCGGTGTAGTTCCTGCGTGAATTCCTCCTTATCTGAAGTGGTTGTAGTGCCAATCTTCAGTGCAGTAATATCCTGCGCTGTTGACCGGGCTTTCTGTTTCTGAAAGAAGAAGCGGGTGGGGCGTTCCCATTGAGCATAGTAACGAGATGTTGTAAAGTTTGCTGCCCGTTCTTCCTGCAGTGTGAGCTCCAAGCGGAGTGCTTCCTGCGCCGCTTCCCAGTCTTCCAACCATCTGGGAGAGGGCGAAGGCTGGCAGTTTCGCTCTAGATGTCTGATTCTGGCTTCCGCCCTTTGACTCTGGCGCGAGCTGCAGTCATCTGGGCTTTGGCACAGTTGTAAGTAACGCGGGTGATGCCCTCCTTGGTCACCGCCCATCTAGCCTTGTGGTCAAGCAGGTGGGGTGGGGGGAGGTGAGAGTCTCTCGGATGGTCATAGACAGCTTCTCCTTAGTGAAGGGGTTGTTGAGAAGAGCTGGGGCAACCCTAGGCCAGAACCTACGCGACGGTCTAAGTGTGGTGGTGAGGACAACGGTGAGTGACCTGTGATCACTCAGATGGTTGTTACGAGAGATGGGAGAGGAGACGCGGCCAATTAGAAGGGGGCCAATCAGTGGCATATCTATGCGTGACGCTGACTGGAAAGCTCCTCCATCATACTGGATCCTAGTCATGCAACCTAGTCCAGACGCGGAGGGTGGAAGCGCATCTATAAAGCCACTCAGGCGAAGGAAATCCTGGAGGCGACTTGATCCAGGGCGTTCCTTTGCTGCAGGAGGGTAAGAGTCACGGACGCGACTTATGGTTGTGTTGAAATCTCCTAAGAGAACTGTATTCCGTGGGAGATTGAGTTGGAGGAGCTCTTCCAAGAGCCGATTTTGCTCCTGACCTGCATTAGGCAGGTAGATGCTTGCAGCGAAGAAGGAGAAGTCAGGAGTGGTGAGTTTGGCCAGTATGAGGCGGCCACCTAGATATTGTGAAAATGAATGGGTTTTAACCCGGGGATTCAAAACACAAGGGCGGCATGGTTTGTCCAGAAGGAGTTGCCTCCAAACTGTTCATTCCATGCAGATTGTTCGTGGGGGAGGATATGGGGCTCCTGGACAGCAGCGATGTCAATTTGTGCTGACCTGAAGTTTCGGAGGAGGCGGGCTCTCCGCTTAAAGTCCCGCAACCCATTTTCGTTGATGGATTGCAGGGCCAGGGTGCTGCCATGGGGACTCATAGCTGTTCCCCTCCATGTCCTGGGGGTTGCCAGCGCTTAAACCTGCTGCTGTGAGGCGGCTAGTTTTGAGTCCTTTAGCTTGACTATTAGCTGCAATCCGTGAGGAGCGTCGAGGGTTCTGAGGGGAAGGAGAGGGTGGGGGGGCGGAGGACCCAGTAAGCCAGCCTAGGATGCTGCCCCCGCTCCGTTGCAGGGGAAGGACCTGAGGGTGCTCAATGGTGACCTCCGCGGTGTCCCCATTTGATGAGTCTGAGTCCATATTCACTTCCTCCAACACTGCAAAGGATCCGCGCGAAATGGACTGTGGGGTTGGGGTAGGACTCTTTGAGGTGGCACTTCTACTGCAGGCCGCGAGTTGCCAGTCCATGCTGGTGGGCATAGCTCCATTGGGAGCTGAGGGCTGATGCGATAAATCGCTGGTGGGGGTTGGTGGGGGTGCCGCGGAGCCCTGAGTGGGGGTGGCTGACGAGGGGCACCCTGTGGGAGATGCCTTGCGCTTGGTGAGAGAGGGAGTTGACTCTGGGAGATTGGAGGGGGTGCCCATTGGAAGGGGGCATGAGCGCGAAGGTATCCCACTCCAATAGTGGGGTTAGCTGTTTCAACTGCTAGGCGTAAGGCCTCAGTGGACAGGTCTTGAACAGGAACCCATTGTGTGGGTTGTGGAATTGCTGCTGCAGCCATGTGGGATCGTTTTTGGCCTGGTTTAGGCCCCTGGGTGGTGGCTAAGAGGGCTTGTTTTCGAGCTGTGCAGCCACTATACAAGTGTCCAAGGGCGTTACACCATGAACACCGGGGCGCGCCTGATCAGGGTCGACAAAAAAGATCTCAGGGCATGCCCCAACTACCGCCACACGAGGAATAACCTCAATGTTACGGGATACAGTGGGGGAGGGGATGAATGACGCCCTAGCAGTGCGAGCTCTTTGAGTGGGAGCATAGTAAGAGGGGACGCTAAAGTCCACTGAAAGAACAGACCCAAACTCCATTAAACCACGATGGAGTGCCAGTTTAAGAGACTCAGGATCAACAGTCGTTGGTAGGTTGGAAAAAGTAACCCATGAAATTTTCTCCAGGTGAGAGCGTGTGCGGGAGATGCGAAGAGATCCGCGTGGAATAATGACCTGAGGGTGGCAGCATGGTCAGCAAGGGCAGCTTCAGTGAATCCCACATCGATGTAGTGGCCCTCCACTGATTCATAAATGGTGGTGTTAATAGTGAATGTCTCCGCAATCGCTGCAAAGTATGAGAAGTAATCCTCTGTATAGAATTCAACAGGGTTATGCCCATAATAAAGGCGAATTGCGTGGGAGAGGGTTGAGCGAGGTAGAGCTTTTGCACTCTAGTTTTGGCCCATTTCTTCTTAACATCAGCAATAAACGCCACTTCACGGGGATTAGCTTTGGGTAGCGTTGGTGCCAGAGGTTTTTGCCACACCCCAGTGGCTCCTTTGGTACGTTTGTGTTTGCTTTGGGCTGCAATTGCAGGTTGAGTGTGAGCTGGTGGTTTGGACAAGTTTGCGGAGTTCCTTGTTTCTGGAATGTTACAGCAGTTGCTGGCGTCATATTTAATTGAGGGGCGGTTTGTTGGGCCTCGCTAAATTGGGGGAGGCCCATCCAGATTGGAATTAACTCAGCCAGTTGGGAGGAGGGAGATGTTTCATCACCATCCCAATCTATTTTGGGTAAATTCAGCCCGAGTATTTGCTGAGATTTCGTGGGCAAAACTCACTGGCTGATTGGTGAATTGGTCGTTTTCAGCATATTGAGATAAAGTGCCGACTTGAGAAGTGCCGATTATGGGGTTTAAATGGGACGGGTGAGATTGGAACTGGTGTGAAGTTCCAAAATCTGAACCATTTAAATCCCCATTGGGAAGAAGTAGATTGTCCCAATTTGGTGCTTAGTGAACCAGAATGTGCTGCTAATCCAACCTTACATCCGAAGGTTTGGGGCCAGGTGATTGTTTGGCTCTCACAATTGGGGAGTCCCATCCAGATTGGAATTAACTCCAGCCAATTGGGAGGAGGGAGATGTTTCCATCACCATCCCAATCTAGATAGTAAATTCAGCCCGAGTGTTTGCTGTGATTTCGTGGGCAAAAACTCATTGGTTGATTAGTAATTGGTCGTTTTCATAATGCGATAAAGCGCCGACTTGAGAAGTGCCAATTACGGGGTTTAAATGGACGGGTGAGATTGGAACTGCGTGAAGTTCCAAAATCTGAACCATTTGAATCCTCATTGGGAAGAGTAGATTGTCCCAATTTGGTGCTTAGTGAACCAGAAAAGTGGCTAATCCAACCTTACATCTGAGGATTTGGGGGCCAGGTAGCTGGGTATCGCCCCTCATGAAGGGAGCCAGAAACACGGCATCAGCAATAGATGGGGTCAATTAGCTGACACAATGGGGGAGGTGAATGTCTGGATGGGCTGGAGTGTACAACTGAGCAGACGCCATTAAAACATGGGTGATGGCCTCCTTGGTTGGAGGGGGCCCAGCGGGTTGGTGGGGCTTGCACACAGAGTATTAGGCGCAGGCTTGCAGTGGTGCGATCAGGTGAACTGGCGCTAGTTGGGAGGAAGCTCCAGGTTGGGGGGTGGTGCCTGTCATGGCTGCTGCTTGAGAGCGGGTGATTCTGGTTGACCCTGAGGTGGGTAACCGAGGGTTGCTTCGTTTGGGGGTGGTGCTGGCTCGTTTGGCATAGCCTGCGGTTCTTTTGGGGGTTTCCCGCCATATTTGCTAATAGTTTTCGTAAATCTCTTTAGTGGAGCTAAATTTCAGGCTGAATTGATTTTCGAAAAGTGATGCTTAGCAGAAAGAGAAACTTCATAGGTATTCAGACCCAAGGATGAAGTGAAGTCAGGCCTACTCCTTAGCAGCGCAGACCAGTAACTGAGAACTCCTTGTTGGGATCAACCTGCTCCCAATAATTTAATTTAAATTTCCTTACCTCCAATACCTCTCCAAATTTTCCTCTCTGGAGCCTTCTACTCTGTCCCCTAATTGATTTGTTAAAAGAGCCTACAATCGACTCCTCCCCACCCGATCAACATCAAGATACCGAAGATCTTTCTGGTGGAGGACGCCGTTATTTGAAAGGATTAAGAGGAAAAACCTCACCTATATAAATATCCGCGCCTTTTCTTAGATAAAGTCACGTTTTATCTCCATTCATTCTTATTTTTACTCATTTCTAGAGCCTATGTTCAGCAAGCTCCCCTTCAGCCATCAGCTTCACCGATTTTATTACAATGGGTTCCTTTTCACCTATTCCCAAGCTCAATGTCAAGCCCCTACGTTTAGGATTCCCAGCTCTCCCTGCTGTCTTCTCACGCAGGACATTTATACCATCCATTTTGGTATGCTTGCAGAAACTATTGCCCCTCAGCTACCTCTATCCCAATAAAATAATTGGTGCTCCCTGCCAGGTACTCTCCTGAGCTACCTGAAGATTAAATATATTCACAATGGATAATTCTGTCAGACTCTACTTGGCCACTTTCCAAGCATCCAGCATCACCCAATGGTAGCCTCAAAACAAATCATGACCCTGAGGTATAGAGCCCAATTGTATAACTCATTGTATCTTTTGTTCAGCCTATTTAAAGCATATTTTCAGCCACAGAGTCATTTGCTGATACCTTGATCCTGTGCTCTGGTGCCACTTTACAGAATCCTCCCATGTATAAGCCTCACAGTTTTATAAACAATATACAAGCACTATATGAATCTTATTGCATATCTGGCTCCCAAAGTAGGATTATCTGCTATAGAGTGATGTTTGTGGCAGTTTTCTGCCCATATTGTTCCATTGATCTGACGATGAGGATCCACCATCAGGAAATCTTAGAATGGTTTAACTGGCCACTTAAGGACACACTCCTACCTTGCAGTTTCTACAACTTGGCTGCTTTGTTTGTGAGGATAACCTTGGGCTATTCTGAAAAGTGCCAACTTATCTATTTCAAAGTAACTTTTAACTGGCATGGGAGTGGGTAGCCATAACTACTGAAAATTGCTTCAATCTACTGAACCACCATTATTGAGTTGGTTGGCAACCATTACCATCCTCATGGAGCAACAATACTTTCAATGACAAACTTTTGAATGAATAAACCAGATTTAATCAACAATCCAATCAGTACATAATATCTCAAGAATGCCCAAGATTTCAGGGCCCCTGGCCTGAGGCCCTGGGGTAGGATCAGCTGGACCCACAGGTGGATGCAGACCCCCTGGTCAGGATGAAGTGAAGGGCACCTGGGCCTGGCTGGCCCCTGGGTATGAGCATCTGTGATCCTCTGTGGTCCCCTGAGACCCACCATGGGGACTCCTGGCTTACCTCCAGGTCGTGTGCACTTTGCCCTTCCCAGAAGATGCTTCCTCCATTAGCCGCCTTCTAACTCTTGAAAAAATACCAGAAAAATGTGCTCAATGCTGTTGGCTATCTTGCTGCAATTGCCCATTGATCCAAACCTTACTGTTGATGCAATTAAGGAAGGGTTGCATTAGTCTCATCATCTTTAAGGATTCTCTCACTGACGATTTAGCTCACCAAAAGGAAAATTTATTAGATTAGGAGCAAGACAATTATGAGCTCCAATCTACTGGGTTAAAATCTAAGTGTCAAAAATGGAATCAATACACAACGAACTTTAACAAAAAAAGCATCCACTGAGTCCCTAATTGCCTCCAAATTGGCTCTATAAGATGATCTGAACCATTTTAGACAACAAGCTGATTTAAATCAGAATCCTGTGCCTCCATCCAAATCCGATCTACCCAAAATCAATCAAATTAGCCCAGTAGGCGTTAATGTTATTTCATCTCCCGTGGGGACTACATTTAAACCTTCTTTAAAACAAGTTCACCCCAGGGGATGGAAGTATTGCTTCCTTTCTATATATTTATGAGAATGCAATGGAGGAAGCTCCTGATTGACAAAAGGTTAAAAATACTTACCCTCTTTCCTTAGTAAGATTCGTTCAAGAAATTATGCACCACCTCATGAGATGCACTGGGATGAGGTGAAGGCCAACCTCTTGTTAAATAATTTGGTATTGATCACTGGAAAAATCAGAAAACAGGCCTTTATGAGTATTAAGTTAAGATGCGTGGCGTATCTCGCTGAGTTTAACAACAATTCTACGCTGAGGCTCAAACATTGGAAACTGATAACCGCCTCACTCTTGATGATGCTGTTTAGGGGCATCTGTCCGCTTTAGAGTTTAACCCAGAGCTCCATCTTCACATGACTTCAGTTAAACGAAATTTCTTCCTATTTTACATATTAAGGTGACACTTCTTGAAATTCCTACTTCTGTAGTTTCTGCTGCTCCTGCTTAGCTTCAGCCTCAAATCCGCCAATTCATGTGGTGAACAATGATGGAAAAATCAGCTAAGACCCAGTAAAGTGTGCTGGTGTTCTTCATTCTAGCATTTATTGAACTAATGAAGAAAATAAAGAGGGGTGTACTAAGGCCGAAAGCTACTATGCGACAGCACCTCGCCTTGAGCAAATCAGTTACACTGTTTCCTCTGACCTTGTTAGCCTAGCCTGAAAGAGCCCTATTGACTATGATATTAAACCTGGCAGTATTACCTTCTTATCATAACTGCAATTAATTTCAGCTCTTATTATCCCATACAGTGAGTGACATTACTCATTGAAAGTGGTGGTCCCCAAATTTGAGTTGCTTTCTTGAACGATCACAACCCTTAATTAACATCATTGTTCTTAACTGTCAGAAAAATTAGTTAATTCTGAGGAGTCAGCATAATCATGAGCTATAGGGATACTGTTTGCATAATTGTGAGCATGACATACTCCCTTGCCCTTAGTTTAGCCTGGCCTCTATCCTGCTGTGGCCTTGGATAATAACATGCTTCCTGGCCTCTCTTCAGGCTGGGCTTCTATAGTTCTACTACCATTATTATTTAAAGATAATTTCATTTCTATATTAGGATACCATGTCCCCTTCCTTTTGCTACTCTCAAGAAAAAAGGAAATACGTTGAATAAGCCTACTCAAGTCTCCTGATTGTCTCCCGAGCATTGTATCATGTGTTGGGGTACAAAGTTAAATTGCCCCTCCATAGTCTCAGCCAGAGGATGCCCCTTGTTCCCCAAGCCCTTCTTCTCACGGCCCAAATCACAATGAGCCACAGGTCAGATGGTTCTTTCTCCTAATCATTTATAAGGCTATCTAGTTTACTTAACCTTTCTGTAATTGAGCTCTTCCTGTACAAGGGTTTCATTCCATATCAAACCTGTCTTCTTTGCTTACCTCTCCAGTCCTTCTAAAATTCAGAAATTGAACCAACCTATTGTATGTCCACCGCTTATTGAATGGGGTTATGGCGATTGAGACCACCTACTGAGCTGAGTTGAGGCCTCCTGTGTGCTACCCAGTGCACATTAAATTGATTTCTTCCATGACAGTGGGTCTCTGATACCACAGTTATGACTCAGGAGCCCATGAAGACCTAACCTGCAGAAGAACTGCAGTGATGATCACTTTTATTCGTTGGCTTGATGAGCACAGTTCAGTGCTCTTAAGAATGAGATGAAATTATACATGAGGAGGATAGTCTGCAAACATACGAAGGTATTTCACTCTGTCAAAATCTGAATGATCTTTCTTCTCAATTCCTGGTTTCTTAATAAATCTTTCTTCAAACAGTTTCTATTTGCATTTATTTCATTTCTTCAGATTTGTGTCTCAAGACAGAGTTTATCTTAAACACCTTCTTGATTGTTTATTCATAGAACAGTTTAATTGTATCACAAAGTCCACCAGTTTGAAATATTGTGACCTATTTAAATCTGTATCTATCATCCATCCATTTATTCTGAGATACATCCATTGGATACCAATGGCATTGCAAACTTATCCATATCTTCTTTATTTATTGAGATCATCAGAACTGTTGATATAACAAATTTATTTGGATAATTTGTCCATAGAGCCCTTGATTCTTTAAGGCTTCCCTTCGTATAACTCTTGATCTTTGTGTTGACATATTAACAGAAGCTTCTAGTTGTGACCACAATACCATTGTTATTGTCATTTTCTCTTTTGTCTTCATTTAGCTGCTCCATTTGCTGGGCTCAGGCCTTGTTCTTGTATTCCTTTTGGCATAATTTGGCTTGACAGCCCCTGATTAACAGGCCTGCTCTTTTATGTTGCCAATTTCTTTATTTAATCCTTGATTTCGTTGGCCTCTGGTTGTCCCAGTCTGCTTTATGTTGACCTTTACCTTTTCTGGTTTTATCATTTTTGTAATCTGATTCGACAGTGCCATTTTGAAAGTCAGATGCCTCAAGCCCACCACTTTATTTATATTGTTTATAGTCTCTTCTTAAAACACCCTGCTGGAGGTCAGGCTATGTGGCGGTCAGGCAACACCTTGACCATCTGATTCTGATTTGTCAGCTGGGCTAAAAGCAGCTGCCAAGCTTTTATGATGAATATTTGGTCTTCTTCTCTCCTTGGGTCCTCATGATTAAGGCCATATGCAAGGCGTTCAACATCAGGTTGATACTGGAGATGCTGCTCCTTTTGCTCTCGACTTTATCAAAAATTGAAGACTGAAGAAGCCCCGGTTACCCTTGAATTAAAGCAATTTCTCAATGTTGGCCTCCTTCAACTGTCACGTAGTCCCTGGTCCTCCCCTCTCCTGTTGATAAAAGAAGGATGGGAGCCATCATGTTGTTATGGACTATCAACAATTGAATTTCATTATGAAAGGACAGCTACCCTTTACTCAACATTGACGACTCCTTACGCTCCTTATCTGGCTCCCAATACTTCTCTGCGATGGACCTGGCCAGTGGCTACTGGCAGATTGATCTTTCCGCTGAGGATCGTGCCATGCATGCCCTCATTTCCCATGAAGGGTTGTTTGAGCCCACCCATATGCTGCAGGGGTTATGCAATGCCCCTGCTACCTTCCAACAGGCTATGGACCAGTTGTTTGGGGACCTAAACTCATGTGTTTGCTAGTATACCTTGATGATGCACTGTCTTCTCCTGAATGTTTACTGCACACCTCAATCATATTCATCAGGTATTTCAGCAACTACAGGAGGCCTCCTTTAAACTAAAACCCTCTAAATGTAAATTCTTTGAATGAAAAATGGAATTTTTAGGACACAAGGTGACGCGGCAAGGTATCCTCCCCATCCCAGACAAGGTCTCTGCCATTGAACGCATGCCCACTCAAAAGAATTTGCAAGACATCCAAGTCTTTCTGGGAATGGTGGGATACTACCGCCAGTTTATCTCTCACTTTGCTGACCTTGCCGAGTCCTTTGATGAACTCCTACACAAAGATGTGCCCTTCTTTTGGGGCCCTGAAAAGCAACAGTCCTTCGATTCCCTACGCACTGCCTTGTCATCAGCCCCTGTCTTAATACATTCTAACTTTGAGCAACCTTTTGTTCTCTTCATTGATGCCAGTGACACCGTTATAGGCGCCATCCTTTCCCAGTAAGACCAAGACCAAGTTGACCATCCGGTTGCCCATTTTAGAAAGACATTAACCAAGGCAGAGCGTAATTAATAAGTAACTGAACGTTAGTGCCTGGCTTTTTTACTTGTTATTAAACACTTCCGCTCCTATTTGTATGATAAACCTTTTTCTAATAGGTAGCAATCATTAATCCCTCCGTTGGCTTTGGCAAATAAAAGATCCTGTTGAGAGGTTATCTCTATGGGCCCTCAGGCTCCAAAATTATGATTTTTTTATAGTTCACAGAGCTGGCGTCATTCATCAAAATGCGGATGAGCTATCTCACCTCCCTATTTTACATGTAGAAATTCTTGAAGACGATCGACTTTTTGAGCTTCTCCATCACCCTAGATTGTGGTCTCAAGAATCTCCAGACATTCAAGCCCAATTAAAGAAGATGGCTGCTAACACCAAAGTCGTTGATGGCGTCTTGGTAAAACAGGTTGGCACCACTTTTCTGCCCTATCTCCGCCCTTCTCTTCGAACTGAAACTATCATGGAAGCCCATAAGACCCTTGGGCATGAGGCTATAAAGAAAATCCTGGAGTGGCTAAAAACCAATGCTACTGGGAGATTATGTCAGAGTCCATTCATGATGTTTGAGAAGTTGCTTCACCTCCCATTCCCAGGAAAAGTCTAATCCCGCTTTAAATTTGAGCTTTTAGCCCCTGGGGGCCCCTTTTGATATTGTTAACATCGACATTGTAGGTCCATTGCCTGTGGGTGTCTATGGCCATCGCTATTTTATCCTTGCCATTGACCACCTAACCAAGTGGGTTGAAGTCACTTCAGTCCCTCATGCTACTGCTAGAGCTACTGCACTCTTCCTGTACCAACACATATTTCCCGTCATGGTTGCCCGTGGGTACTTTTATCAAACAATGGCAAAAATTTTATCTCCTCTATAGTCCAGGAATTAACTTCTTTGCTAGGTATAAAGCACCTCTTCACTACCCCATAGCACCCCGCCACCAATGGCGTAGTAGAGCGTGCTAATGGTACTTTAATTTCCATTCTCCGAAAGTTAGCTGCTTCAGATCCTGTGCATTGGAATGATTTTCTCCCTAGTGCCTTATTGGCCTACCAAGTTAGCTATCACAGAGTGATTAAGATGTCCCCTTTTCAAGCCCTATATGGGTGCGAGACACTTTTGCCTTCCAGTCTTCAACCTATCCTTGAAACAGATAATCTAAGCAATGTATAGCTTACCCTGCGACGGCTAACTGATGAGATCATACATCTCCAAGCTATGGCTAATAGATTTATAAAAACTACCAATTTTAGAGAAGGAGTTTGAGCCAATGTCACCGTCCTGCGCTCCCTGAATACTCTTTAGGAGATCTAGTCAGTTCTACCACCATCACCCTGGGGGCAAGACCCATAAGATTGCCACCACTTGATCTGGTCCTTATTGGGTGATACAACATAGGGGCCCTGAATATTCTATCACTGCTATTGGTACTATCACGGTAGTTAATCGTATCCACAGCCAGTTTCTGTGCAAGTACTATCCCCCTCGGCAAGATCTTAATGGAGGTGTTGTTGGGATTTGACCTTCTTCCAATCAATTTAACTTGAATCTTCTCTACCTCCAATAACTCTCCAATTTTTCCCCTCATGGAGCCTTATTTTCCATCCCCTAATTGATTTGTTAAAGGAAACCTACCGTCAACTCCCCACCTGATCAACATTAGGATGCTGAAGATCTTGCCAGTGGAGGATGTCGTTATCCTGAAAGGATTAGGAGAAAAACCTCTCCTATAAATATTCGCGCCTTATCTTAAACAAATTCACCTTTTATCTCCAATTTGTTCTTATTTTCACTTATTTCTAGAGTTTCTGTTCAGCAAACTCCTCTCCAGCCATCAGCTTCACCAATTAAATTACAATAGGTCCCTCGTCACCTATTCTTAAGATTATAGCAAGTTACCAGCCCCTACGTTTAGGATTCCCAGCTCTTTCCACTGTCTTCTCAATGCAGGACATTTTATACCATCCATTTTGGTATGCTTCAGAGAAACTATTGCCCTCAGCTACCCTATCCCAACACTCCTCCACAAAGCTGTTGACTTGGACTGAAGTTTGAGGACATACGGTCATTCCTCAGCCAAAAATATGAATGGGGTTTATAAAGACGCTCAATTTGGCCCTCGTTTGGTCAAGAAGTTGACCCTAAAAAAATAATTTAAATGAGCTTAGTACTGCATTATATGCTAGAGTTATTTGGAAATGGTTGAGGGCGAAGATACACTCTGCCATAAGATCACCATCCTGATATATAGACTGCAGTGTAAAATTTGCTTTTTGAGGGTCAAAAATGTGGCCAAAAGTGTCCTCTAAAAGGATTATTGGAGAACATGTCAAATTTCATAACCCACCGATTCTTGAGTATGTTCAATGGCGGGGTTAGTATCCTCCTCAACGATAGTCCCAGGATGAGAAGATTACATTAATGTTGGTACATGAAAAAGTTAACCCAACTGTGACTACTAGAAGAAGCCTATGAACATATGCATCTGCATAGTCCTATCCAATTGATTAAACTGACGATGTTTTTTGGGATTGAGAGAAGTGACAAAAATGTGGTAGGCAGAAGAGATACAGTTTACAGACATTGAAGATAAAATCAGGAAAACTCAGGTTTTTTATTTTAGTCAAGTGGTGGAAAGCTGGATTTTAATCTTTGAATTGAAAATATACCCTTTGAGAAAACCATCAATGCTGATAGATTACTCCCATTGATGGATCCTATGATCCTTCCCAATATATCTGCATAATCTGATAAATCAGACTTACATAAAACCGCTTTTTTGATTCTAAACAACCCAATTATTGTAGAAAATAGCTGATATAATACTATTATGACTGAGAATGGGATCACTTGGGTGAATCAAGTAATTTTATGGCACAAACCTAATTACATTTTTTAATTTAATACAAATACAAACAATGATTATTACCTTTTATATATGCAAAATCAATTGCATGATAGTACTTGCACATAGATGGCCCAAATAGGGAGTACTGAGTACTATTAATCTCTTCTGCAAAGAATCACTTTTCAAAAATCAATTCAGCCTGAAATTTAGCTCCACTAAAGAGATTTATGAAAACTATGAGCAAATATGGTGGGAAACCCCGCAAAAGAACCCGCGGGCTATGCCAAACGAGCCAGCACCACCCCCAAACGAAGCAACCCTCGGTTACCCACCTCAGGGTCAAGCAGAATCACCGCTCTCAAGCAGCGGCCATGAAAGCAGGCACCACCCCCCAACCTTGAGCTACTTCAACTAGCGCCAGTTCACCTGATTGCACTTCTGCAACCTGTACGCCCAACAGCTCTGTGTGCGCTGCCTCTCACCAACCCGCTGGGCCCCCTCCAACTAAGGAGGCCATCACTCACGCTGTTTTAATGACGTCTGCTCAGTTGAATGCAACTCAGCCCATCCAAGCATTCACCTCCCATATTGTGTCAGCTAATTCAGCCCCATCTATTATTGCTGACGCCGTGTTTCTGGCTCCTTCCATGAGGGGCGATACCCAGCTACCTGGCCCCCAAACCCTCAGATGTAAGGTCGGATTAGCAGCACATTCTGGTTCACTAAGCACCAAATTATGACAATCTACTCTTCCTAATGAGGATTCAAATGGTTCGGATTTTGTTACTTCAACACCAGTTCCAATCTCACCCGTCCCATTTAAACCCCATAATTGGCACTTTTCAAGTCGGCACTTTATCTCCATATGCTGAAAACGACCAATTCACCAATCAGCCAGTGAGTTTTGCCCACGAAATCTCAGCAAATACTCGGTCTGAATTTACCCAAATAGATTGGGATGGTGATAAAACATCGCCCTCCTCCCAATTGGCTGGAGTTAATTCCAATCTGGATGGGCCTCCTCAATTTAGCAAGGCCCAACAATCCGCCCCTCAATTCAATATGACGCCAGCAACTGCTGTAATGGTCCAGCAACAAGGGAACTCCGCAAACTTGTCCAAACCACCAGCTCACACTCAACCCGCGATTGCAGCCCAAAGCAAACACAAACATACCAAAGGAGCCACTGGGGCGTGGCAAAAACCTTTGGCACCAGCGCTACCCAAAGCTGATCCCCGTGAAGTGGCATTTATTGCTGATGTTAAGAAGAAATGGGCCAAAACTAGAGTGCAAAAAGCTCTACCTCGCTCAACCCTCTCCCACGCAATTCGCCTTAATTATAGGCATAACCCTGTTGAATTCTATACAGAAGATTACTTCTCATGCTTTGCAGCGATTGCGGAGACATTCACAATTAACACCACCATCCATGAATCAGTGGAGGGCTACTACATCGATGTGGGCTTCACTGAAGCTGCCCTTGCTGACCATGCTGCCACCTCAAGGTCATTATTCCACGCGGATCTCTTCGCATCTCCTGCACACGCTCTCACCTGAAGAAAATTTCATGGGTTACTTTTTCCCAACCTACCAACGACTGTTGATCCTGAATCTCTTAAAATGGCGCTCCATCGTGGTTTAATGGAGTTTGGGTCAGTTCTTTTAGTGGACTTAAGTGTCCCCTCTTACTATGCTCCCACTCAAAGAGCTCACACTGCTAGGGCGTCGTTCAACCCCTCCCCCACTATATCCCGCAACATTGAGGTTATTCCTAGTGTGGCGGTAGTTGGGGCATGCCCTGAGATCTTTTTTGTCGACCCTGATCAGGCGCGCCCCCGATGTTCATGGTGTAACGCCCTTGGACACTTGTATAGTGGCTGCACAGCTCGAAAACAAGCCCTCTTAGCCACCACCCAGGGGCCTAAACCAGACCAAAAACAATCCCACATGGCCGCAGCAGCAATTCCACAACCCACACAATGGGTTCCCGTTCAAGACCTGTCCCCTGAGGCCTTACGCCTAGAAGTTGAAACAGCTAAACCCACTATTGGTACAGGATACCTTCGCGCTCATGCCCCCCTTCCAGTGGGCACCCCCTCCAATATTCCAGAGTCAACTACCTCTCTCACCAAGCGCAAGGCATCTCCCACAGGGTGCCCCTCATCAGCCACCCCCACTCAGGGCTCCGCGGCACCCCCACCACCATCCACCAGCGATTTATCGCATCAACCCTCAGCTCCCAATGGAGCTATGCCCACCAGCATGGACTGGCAACCCGCGGCCTGCGGTAGAAGTGCCACCTCAAAGAGTCCTACCCCAACCCCACAGTCCATTTCGCGCGGATCCTTTGCAGTGTTGGAGGAAGTGAATATGGACTCAGACTTTTCAAATGGGGACACCGCGGAGGTCACCATTGAGCACCCTCAGGTCCTTCCCCTGCAATGGAGCGGGGGCAGCATCCTAGGCTGGCTTACTGGGTCCTCCGCCCCCCACCCTCTCCTTCCCCTCAGAACCCTCGACGCTCCTCACGGATTGCAGCTAATAGTCAAGCTAAAGGACTCAAAACTAGCCGCCTCACAGCAGCAGGTTTAAGCGCTGGCAACCCCCAGGACATGGAGGGGAACAGCTATGAGTCCCCATGGCAGCACCCTGGCCCTATAATCCATCAATGCAAATGGGTTGTGGGACTTTAAGCGGAAAGCCCACCTCCTCCGCAACTTCAGGTCAGCACAAAGTGACATCGCTGCTGTCCAGGAGCCCCAAATCTCCCCCACGAACAATCTGCGTGGAATGAACAGTTTGGAGGCAACTCCTTCTGGACAAACCATGCCGCCCTTTTTGTTTTGAATCCCCAGGTTAAAACCCATTATTCTTCACAATATCTAGGTGGCCGCCTTATACTGGCCAAACTCACCACTCCTGACTTCTCCTTCTTCGCTGCAAGCATCTACCTGCCTAATGCAGGTCAGGAGCAAAATCGGCTCTTGGAAGAGCTCGTCCAACTCAATCTCCCACGAAATACAGTCCTCTTAGGAGATTTCAACACAACCATAAGTCGCATCCATGACTCTTACCCCCCTGCAGCAAAGGAACGCCCTGGATCAAGTCTCCTCCAGGATTTCCTTCGCCTGAGTGGCTTTATAGATGCGCTTCCACCCTCTGCATCTAGCCTAGGTTGCATGACTAGGATCCAGTATGATGGAGGAGCTTTCAAGTCATCGTCACGCATAGGTATGGCACTGATTGGCCCCCTGCTAATTGGCCGCGTCTCCTCTCCCATCTCTCGTGACAACCATCTGAGTGATCACAGGTCACTCACCGTTGCCCTCACCACCACACTTAGACCGTCGCATAGGTTCTGGCCTAGGGTTGCCCCAGCTCTTCTCAACAACCCCTTCACTAAGGAGAAGCTGTCTATGACCATCCAGGAGACTCTCACCTCCCCCCACCCCACCTGCTTGACCACAAGGCTAGATGGGCGGTGACCAAGGAGGGCATCACCCGCATTGCTTACAACTGTGCCAAAGCCCAGAGGACTGCAGCTCGCGCCAGAGTCAAAAGGGCGGAAGCCAGAATCAGACATCTAGAGCGAAACTGCCAGCCTTCGCCCTCTCCCAGATGGTTGGAAAACTGGGAAGCGGCGCAGGAAGCACTCCGCTTGGAGCTCACACTGCAGGAAGAACGGGCAGCAAACTTTACAACATCTCGTTACTATGCTCAATGGGAACGCCCCACCCGCTTCTTCTTTCAGAAACAGAAAGCCCGGTCAACAGCGCAGGATATTACTGCACTGAAGATTGGCACTACAACCACTTCAGATAAGGAGGAAATCACGCAGGAACTACACCGCTTTACTCCACCCTCTTCCATGCCACCCAGGTGGACCCATCGGACATCCAAGACTTCCTGTGGCGGGCTCCAGAGCCGCCCATTGACCCAAGGGCTGATGAGGCTCTACTGGCGCCTATTTCTATCCAGGAGGTGATGGAAACCCTTCTGAAATCCCCAGGGCTTAAAGCCTCAGGCCCAGACGGAATACCCTTTGAGGTGTACCTTCTGGAACCTGCAGTGATAGCCAGGAACCTCCGCGACCTCTTCGCTACACTCTTGGTGAATAGCGAGGTCTTCCCCGACTCCAGAGGCTCAATCACGACCCTCATTCATAAGAAGTCAGACTGTGAGAACCTGGCGAACTGGCGCCCCATAGCGTTGATCAACACAGACCACAAGCTCTTCACGAAGCTTCTGGACAACCGCATCACCAAATGGGTGTCACCTCGCCTCTCCCCATCCCAGCACGGTTTGATTCCGGGGAGGTCGTTATAGGACAACTATAATGACCTTCACGTGACTTTGACTGCTAACTCTCGTAAGGTGAATGGCTTTGTGGCTCTCCTGGATATGGAGAAAGCATATGATCGAGTAGCCTGGAAGTATATTGATGCTTCCCTGGCCCGCTTCCATCTCCCCCCGCAGCTAGGCGCTGGATATCAGCGCTCTATGACCAGCTCCACACCAGAGTCCTGGCGCCAATGGGTTTATAGTGGCCATACCAGTTGGACAAGGTCTCCGGCAAGGGGACCCCCTGAGTCCTATCCTTTTTAACATCACCCTTTACCCCCTCTTGGCCTCCTTACAGGACAAGCTAACAGGGATTCTGGTCCCAGGTAAAGCCCCACACGCACCATGGCATTTGCAGATGACACCGCCATTGCATTTGGCTGCCCTGGGGATGTTGCCCTCGCTGCTGTGACCATTGAGAGGTACACCAAGGCGTCCAACGCCATGGTCAACACCTCCAAGACAACAGCTGTACCGGTCGTCTCCCCCACCTTCCCCCACCATTTGGTTTTGAACCTGTGCACGGTACCTTCCAGCACCTGGGCGTTCTCACCAACCAACAAGGAGTTGCGCTAAAAGACAATGAGGACTTGCTCCTCGCAGCAGTTAACTCCAGGATTTCCAGCTGGAACTGGCGGCACGTCACCCCCCAGGGTCGAGCTCTGATGGCCAATGTGTTCCTCCTCTCCAAAGTCTGGTTCCTAGCGCACGTCTGCCCATTCACAGATGCCTTTTATACGCGGCTCAATCTACTCCTCCGCTGTTGGATCTGGGGCTCAAACCATCCACCAATGGCCCTCTCAACCATTGCCCGACCCTGCAATGAAGGGGGCCTAGGGCTTCTGGACACGCGATTCCACGCCACCACAATCTTCCTGAAGTTCCTATGGCCGATTGTCTGCTGGGACGCGACCCCCATGCCCCAATGGGCGCCCGCCCTCCGCCAGTCAGTGTCAGCAGCTCTGGGTCTTCCTAGAGCATCTCTGACCTCATTAAGGGAGTGGCTCACAAACCACCCAGGCCATCGCCTGAAACCATCCTCATCCCCCTACTGGAACCAGGCTCTCCTTGCCCTGAAACGAGTAGGCGCGCGGATCCATCATGCCTTCCCATACAAAAGTAAGGCCCTGGCCTCAGCCCCCGTCGCCATGCAATTGTGAACAATGGACAAGTTGTCACAACTCGCCTCAACCCCCAAGATCGTCCTCCCATCCACTCAAGACTCCTTGAGCTCCTCCCTCCCTCCGTGAGATTTGACCTTAAGGAATTGTGGAAGGACGTCTATCACCCCATCCTGTCAGTAAAGGTGTCCAACACCTTATGGAGGGTGCTCCACTGTTCATACAAGACAGAGGACCGGACTGGCCCTACCTTCCAGCACCAAAGTTGCCCCCACTGTGCGGAGCCTATTGACTCCCACCTCCATCATTTTTTCACCTGTCCAGGTGTCGCCGCATTTTGGCCAAAGGCCCGCGCGCTCCTCCATGCTCAGTCCTGGTCTGGACACCCTGTGCAAGACCTCATGTTCGAGCAGACATTGCCTGGTTGCCACCGACCCCTCCGTGTCCTCGCCTATGCCACAGCCATCTGGACCATCCATAACTCCTTCCTTCGTGCTGCCTTTGACCAGCAGGTGTGGACCCTTCCACACATGACACCCACTTTCAGGTACACTTTAAGATGGCCCTGAAATTCTGCACTATGTCGCCAAACCTCCTCCGCTCAGTTGACATTGCATCCCAGCTTTGGCGCGCAAACCCCCCTCCCTTTCTCAATGCCTCCTCCCTCCCCTTCCCTCGCCTCAGGCTCTTAGGAGCCCAGGCGTAATTCAATAAACATCGATGAATCCCCCCCTTGGATTGGGACCTTCTAGTACTAAAAAAAGAATATAAGGAATATGAATAATAACGCACCTTTATTGGGACTCTGGCAGGCTTCTCAATAGTACTCATTTTTTTAGTACTAGATGGTCCTAACCCAAGGGGGGGATTCATCGATGTTTATTGAATTACGCCTGGGCTCCTAAGAGACTGAGGCGAGGGAAGGGGAGGGAGGAGGCATTGAGAAAGGGAGGGGGGTTTGCGCGCCAAAGCTGTGATGCAGTGTCAACTGAGCGGAGGAGGTTTGGCGACATAGTGCAGAATTTCAGGGCCATCTTAAAGTGTACCTGAAAGTGGGTGTCATGTGTGGAAGGGTCCACACCTGCTGGTCAAAGGCAGCATGAAGGAAGGAGTTATGGATGGTCCAGATGGCTGTGGCATAGGCGAGGACACGGAGGGGTTGGTGGCAACCAGGAAATGTCTGCTCGAACATGAGGTCTTGCACAGGGTGTCCAGACCAGGACTGAGCATGGAGGAGCGCGCGGGCCTTTGGCCAAAATGCGGCGACACCTGGACAGGTGAAAATGATGGAGGTGGAGTCAATAGGCTCCGCACAGTGGGGGCAACTTTGGTGCTGGAAGGTAGGGCCAGTCCGGTCCTCTGTCTTGTATGAACAGTGGAGCACCCTCCATAAGGTGTTGGACACCTTTACTGACAGGATGGGGTGATAGACGTCCTTCCACAATTCCTTAAGGTCAAATCTCACGGAGGGAGGGAGGAGCTCAAGGAGTCTTGAGTGGATGGGAGGACGATCTTGGGGGTTGAGGCGAGTTGTGACAACTTGTCCATTGTTCACAATTGCATGGCGACGGGGCTGAGGCCAGGGCCTTACTTTTGTATGGGAAGGCATGATGGATCCGCGCGCCTACTCGTTTCAGGGCAAGGAGAGCCTGGTTCCAGTAGGGGGATGAGGATGGTTTCAGGCGATGGCCTGGGTGGTTTGTGAGCCACTCCCCTAATGAGGTCAGAGATGCTCTAGGAAGACCCAGAGTTGCTGACACTGACTGGCGGAGGGCGGGCGCCCATTGGGGCATGGGGGTCGCGTCACAGCAGACAATCAGCCATAGGAACTTCAGGAAGATTGTGGTGGCGTGGAATCGCGTGTCCAGAAGCCCTAGGCCCCCTTCATTGCAGGGTCGGGCAATGGTTGAGAGGGCCATTGGTGGATGGTTTGAGCCCCAGATCCAACAGCGGAGGAGTAGATTGAGCCGCGTATAAAAGGCATCTGTGAATGGGCAGACGTGCGCTAGGAACCAGACTTTGGAGAGGAGGAACACATTGGCCATCAGAGCTCGACCCTGGGGGTGACGTGCCGCC